>JAVTVY010036068.1:0-161715 GCA_036873755.1 Hanleya hanleyi | reverse complement strand
GTGACTGCGATCCCAGAAGCAAATGGAACTATAAGACGGGTGTGTCCTTCTACTACCCAGGTCTGCCCACTCTGTATCGTTACGGTAGTCTGTAATTTCACATCTGCATATGTGTTTTTGGATCTTATCATGTGCCGTTTCTGTAACTGCAAGACTTTGATTGCCATTCCAATTGCACTTGGTAATGGACGCTGGAGAAACCTGGTTCCACACTTCTCTTGGAGCTGTTCTTGAAGAGTACGTAGCACGTTTGTTCCCACAAGCAAGGGAACTCGGCTATTATAGGGAGTCTCTGGAACAACAAGCACAGGTACACAAATAGCTTCTTCTAGTATGTCAACAGGTAACTTCACTTCAAGTTCAATAAATCCTAAGTACGGTAGCAAATGTCCACCTGCATTTTCTATCTGTAGAATATCCTTAAGGTCTTTCAGAGGAAGGGTGTTCATATTCTTCCTCCAAAATGTTTCAGAAATAGTAGTCACCATGGACCCTGTGTCCAAAAGGGAATGACACTGTTTCCCATTCACCAACACATCAATCTCGTTTGCACTCCCAATCAAATCAGTTTGAATGGTTTCTTTTTCATCAAAGAGGCCCTTACCTGGGCAGGCTTCCGGTGGCCTCACCTCGGTCGCCTGACCTAGTTTTTTGTCTGATTGACTTGTTTGGTACTGTTCAGTAGTCGGCTTTGTACCTTTTCGGAGTTGGATGGGTTTTGACAGCTGTAAGCCATGTGACCGTCCAAACCACAGCGGTAACAGAATGATTTCCGACCCTTACTTTTATTTCCCTTACTCCCGCCAGAGTGGTGATCAGATTTGGTAAGTTCTGTTTCTATTTCTTTAGCCTTCTTCTGTTTCTTTAGATCATCCAGCTGCTGTTGTAGCTGTATTGCAGTTTGTTTCCATTCAGCCTCATGACTTTGAACCTCAGCTACATTAGCAGAATGAATTGTAACACCCTTTTTCTTCAGCCTCAGTTTCTTCTCTGTTCTTCTACATTCTTCTTTTCTGATTTTAATCAGCAGATCCGGAAAATTAGGGGGATCCTGGAGAGACTTCTCCAACTCCAGTTTCTCAATGAGGGCCTCATCTGGGCATCCTCTAAGGAATTGCCTTAACAGCTGTGAAGGAACATCAGTAATGTTCACACCATTTCGTTCTGCAGCTTCTATAATCAGTAAGTACAACCGTTGAAGATAATCAGATGGAGTTTCCTTCTCCTCCTGGTAGGTGCAAAGGAACTTCACCATCAACTCACCCCCATCCGCAACTGTACCATACAACTTTTCCAGTAATTCCAAGACCTGTTCTGCAGTGGAGCTTGGTAGCCTCGCCACTGCCTGTATCCCATCTAAGGCAGGACGGAGTAAACTTTGAATTAAGGTCCTCTTCTTCTCACCGTCACTGATAATTGGGTCATCTAAGACCTGCTGGGCAAGAAGACGCCATGTCTCAAAGTCACTTTCACTATTTGGCGTTGGTTTTTTACCAGAAAACAGTCTAAGTTTCCGGCCTCTGTATCCAACTGCATCGTTCAGCACTAATTGCTGCAACCCAGATGATGCAGTACTAATACCATCATTTCTCGCAGCAAAGTTTACTTGTACATGAGAAGAATCCTGATTACTAACTGGTGTAGTTGACTTCATGTGAAAACCAGGTAAGTGTTCCATAGCCCTTTTTTTTGGCCTCTGAATCCATGTTCTGAAATAACTTCTGAAATTCTTCAACAGGATCTGGTTTAAGTAAAGATTCCAAAAGTGTTAGTTGTCCTGTGTTAGGTTTGGACACAGTGACTACTTCCATTCCAATTTGGATTTCTCTCATGTTATCGAGGGTACTCACAGCTTCATCGACACTTGAAAACATCACAAATAGTTGTCCAGTAAATGTCCCTGAACTATCCCTCATCTGGACTGTTTTTCTGACAGTTCCAACACTTTTGAAACGTTGGGATATAATACCCGGGGATGGGGCTACTGACAACCCTGATAGTAGGATTGCACAATCAGACATGATCATTGGCTACAGTAACAGTCACAAAAGGACAATAGCAAATATTCACTACAGTGTTGCACAACTGAAAGAGAACAAATTAGCACATGTGCATGACCATCAATGCTAATAGATGAAAGACATGTACCAACAGTGAAATCTAGTGACGAGAATCAGAACAAATTGCTTCAATCTGCACACAGTATTTCCAGTAACACACTTACCATATGTTACTATAGTGTCCCACTTACTACTTGACATAGGGACCCACTTACTACTTTCTGTAGCAATATAGTGCTAATCACAATTTACAGTTCAAACCTATATTTCGAAATAAAGGTACTTCTCCCGTCTATGAAAGTCAAGAGATAATGAACAGTTTATTCCAATTAGTCTCTTGGTAATTGGCATATACAGGAAAACACACTCAAGAAGTCAATCGGTTCTGGTGCAAGGATCACGGTGCCGGCAGGTCCCCTTGACACATTAACCCAACAGTCTGGTTTCTACTGGAACAGTTTATTTCCACTTCATCATGTTCATTGGAACCAGCTGAAGACAACAGAGTATATATTTCAGGCACAGTGTTCGCTATCAGCAGTCGTCAGATACAGCGCTGCTTAATTAGTCAGTGTCAGCTATCATCTATCATCAGATACAGCGTAGTTATTTCAGCCACAATGCTATCATATATCAGCCGGGAATCACGTCGGGGTCACCAAATTATGTAACCCAGGATATCGGGCAGTTTCACTGTCCGATATAATAGAGACGAAAACACAGATAGTTCAATTGAAGAAATCCAAACTTGAACATTTATTTACAAGGAGAGTCAGGTCTTGTATTGGTTAATTTGACGCAATACCATTTCATGTATTTCAACACACAGTACCAGTCCACTGGATATTTAAACCCAATGCCGCTTATCGGATAAATCAACACAGTACAGTAGTCCAACACCATATAGTTTACCGGGTAGTTCAGCAAAATGTGGTTTACTGGGTGGTTCAACACAACATAGGTTACCGGGCAGTTCAATTAACCGTAGGTTACCAGGTAGTTCAACACAACGTAGTTTACAGTATAGTTCAGCATAACATAGGTTACCGGGCAGTTCAATTAAACGTAGGTTACCGGGTAGTTCAACACAACATAGGTTACCGGGCAGTTCAATTAAACGTAGGTTACCGGGTAGTTCAACACAACATAGGTTACCGGGCAGTTCAATTAAACGTAGGTTACCGGGTAATTCAACACAACGTAGTTTACAGTATAGTTCAGCATAACATAGGTTACCGGGCAGTTCAATTAAACGTAGGTTACCGGGTAGTTCAACACAACATAGGTTACCGGGCAGTTCAATTAAACGTAGGTTACCGGGTAGTTCAACACAACGTAGTTTACAGTATAGTTCAGCATAACATAGGTTACCGGGCAGTTCAATTAAACGTAGGTTACCGGGTAGTTCAACACAACATAGGTTACTGGATAGCTCAATAACTCAGCAAATAATAATACGTCTCTCTCTAGTCCCGAGTTTGCATGCTCTACATTCCCTGGCTGGTTCCCACAGGCAAGGTTTGGTTACCTGCGAAATATGATAACAAATGCTCAGTACAGTTGAGCGAGCAACATTGCACGATCAACAATGCGGTGGCGAATTCGGGTATCACAATTCACAATATCAAAAATAAAAATAAGCATCACTATTGCAAAGAAGACAGATATTTTGTCTTATCAAGTTACACTCTACTTAAAATGTATTCACATATAAAGGAAATAAAAATAATATTCACTTTATAGTCTACATGGCAGAATTCAGCAATTCCAATGTTGTTTACAATGTCTATTATATAGAACAAGGGAGACAATTCTGGATTATTTCACCAAACTAGAACATGCTCAACTTTGTGTGATTTCTTAGTAATCAGTCAAACGAATAATTATTTCTATTAACAATAATTATTTAGGCTTTCGAATGTCATAAAGACTTCACCTAAAAACCTCAGAAAGCTGTGCATAGAACACACCTCGTTTCAACATGATCGTCTAACAACAACAACCCCATACTATTACTGCAATGGCGCACGTGGTTATGCTGAGGGGAGTCAAAAAGACTTATTTCTGACTAATTCCTGCATTGTCGTCATATAATAACGACTTAATTCAGATCTTCAGAATGTTAGATTACAAGTTACGACATTTAGATTGGTAGAATTACACCCACCTGCGAAATATGATAACAAATGCTCAGTACAGTTGAGCGAGCAACATTGCACGATCAACAATGCGGTGGCGAATGGGGTATAACAATTCACAATGTCCCGATCCCTAGCGATGGGTCACGCCCCCACAAGGCGATGAATTGCAACACTTAGTTATCTCCCCTAGACCATTACCAATCATACAGTTTCACAATAATCCAGTCGAGCTTGAATAAAAAGAAAAAGAAATGGGGGGTAGTACCATAGGTACTCGGGAAATATAAACATACTCCAAAATATGACCAGGCCACATGTGTACAGTATATCATCCTCATTGACAGAATCCCAGAATCCTCTACAAAACACATCTGATTTTACCGACATTCCGTTCTGATCTGTCTCAGCATCATGTGCTGATTCAATGAGCTCGGAATAATTTTGTATACTGGTGTTACAGGTCACCTTCACCATAATGTATCAATTACCATGGACTTGTACATGTATCACATTCATATTGAATGGTGATGGCTGATGAGAATATTGCCCATATGGAACAAATGGCTGGATTCCAGCGAATAAAAAGTTCATGCTAATCATAAACAACATACAATTAATAATAATATCAAATAATTATGTATATTCCTTGTCGACATCAATATAATACAGACAATATTATGACTGAATCAGGGTAACAGATATCCAAGGGTATATGTCTACACTAAACTGAAGGAGATCCATGATGCGTATTATATTATGTTGTAAAACTTCACTTGCTAATCTCCATTATGTTGCTTATTGTGAAAATAAATGAAATTATGAAAATAAATTTAGTATGATTGCCCATTACGCTCAAATTAGAAATATCAGCAGCTAAAGTTAAGCCAATCATAGCAATATATAACACCATGGTATTGTTGTAATATCACCCAGGTATTAATCTTTGGTTAAGAATGTATTAAGATACATATACCTGTTCTTTGTGTTATTCTGTATGCAGTTCATTCTGTATGTATTTTATACATGTACATATACCAGAAGTGGAATTGAAATTTGACTAAAATAATCAAAATATGTTCGATTTTTACCTCTACTCAGGAAATGAAGTCTTTGTTTCTAGAAGCTAAATCATTTCAGACACATTCAAGTCCTCACCTGGTCAAGGGAGATAATTTTGTAAAAAAAAACAAACAAGTATAGATCCACACTGGCGCAGACCAGAAAGTTTTATGACCTTTGATGATATTTGTGGAGCATGCTGCAGGACTTCAACTTTCATGAATCTGATATTATCCACACAATCCCATTCTACATGATATTTTTGCCATAGCACCGATAAACTAGATCCCTTCATTTATGTGGTCTAGATCCAGGAGCTATTGGGGGCTGCAGGTTTTGTAAAAGTTAGATCCAATTATTCTGAGATAAGGAATGAAGTCCGGCATGGTTGTTTTAAGTTAAAATTGGGCATCCTTGAAAATGTTTGACCGATTGACACATGTATCACTCTGCCGGTCATCATTACATGCGTAATGTTTATCACAAGAGAGAATATGTATACTGTGTTTGAGGAATATTTCTGCCTCCCCAATGGAAGGCGAAATTTGAATGAACGGTCTGTGTTGTCAGTGTGTCTGATGTCCCCCTTGCAAAGACAAGAAAATTTTCTATGTAATTTATTATTTATTGATATATTTATTGATTTTCTTTTTGTCTAATTGTCTTCTGTTCAAGTCATTTGGCATTGGTAAAACCTGAAATGTATATCATGTTCTCCTTATTTCATCTAGTGATACTGTCTGTTTGGTTCCAGATCACGGGGCTGAACAAAGTATGTGAAATGTGATCGTATGGCAAATAAATGCCCAGTGGTATGTCCAGGGCTTAAAACTACAAAACAAAATTGAGAAAGGTTCCATCCATGCTATCAGTCAAAAATCTCAATAATGTAGGCCTACATGTGGAATGTAGACACTCCTTTGTTTCAGCTACAATTCAGAATAAGTTTTCAGAATATTATCAGGGCTTAACAAGCAAATTATTCTTCATCAACAAGTATCACAGCACACAATGTGGATGTCACTAAACTGTTAGGATAAATGAAAAGAAAAGCATATGTATATTATTTATCAGCTTTATTAAATAAGTTTACAGACTCACGCAGGTAGATCAATTTGGTGCTTCTGCAAAATCAAACCATTATTCAACTGCCAAATGCCAAGATAAAGCGCCCCCCCCCCGGAAATATAATTTATCAGCAAAATTTAGAATAACTGTTTTTGAACAACCAGGCTGGTGGATATCATCAACTGAAAGAAAACGACAGGGTTCCCACACCTTGGGGATTTCAAAATTCCAGACCTTTTCCATACCTTTTTCAAGACCTATCAAGTCTTTTTCCAGACTCAATGGACGCTTCAAATCAGCTATTACATTATACATTGCCAGGAAGAATTTTGAGACCGTTAGGTGATATGGATCAAAACTAGTCAAGCTCAAGATGAACAATTAACTCCTTTATTATGATGATGATGTACATTGAGATCACTGCACCAACTTACAACTCAAAAATCAAAGCAGGTTCCAAATTGACAGAATGTTTCAAAAGCACAGAATGATGAACTTTTTTATTTGAAAATAAATTCACGTTTTCTTTCATTCTACGAAACAGAAATTAAAAGAATCAGGTTTATTGCTCTTTTTTGTCATACAGACTCACTAAAGACAGAATGAAAAAAAAAACAAAGACAAAAAAAAAACGAAGACAAAAAAAAGACCCCAAAAAAATTAAATGAAATGGCTGAAAAGTGTTCTAGTTCTGCAAAATCTTGATTGGATTGGAGAATCCCTCAAATTAATTTCAGAATAATTGTTCATCTTTATATCGTTTGAACAAGTTAAAAAAAATATTAGAACTGATAAGACAACAAAGCTAGAAAAAAAATACCAAGGGAGACAACTTTTGTACAAGTGCTCTAGAAGTATTGAGCGGAGTTATCCCCCTTCAAAACGTTGCCCCTGGAAACCGTAAAACACGCAATTTGCGTGCTGCTTGGAGGAGATATTTTGTGTCAATGATCATTACCAATAAAGATTACAATTATCAACACCAGTTTTATCAGACTGTAGTAACTTACAAAGTGAATGACAGGTACACGATTCACACAAACGGACGAACCCACGAGGAGATGAATGGGTGTGAATGGACTGGTGCCGCAAGACGGTACATCTTCGGGAAATTTATGACCTATTCAAAGGTTCTTAGCGTGACATGTACATGATCAGGTCAGGGCATTTGCAGCATTTCTGTTCTTCATTCAATACATAGTACTGTTCATACGCCCGATGATATGTACTTTTGTTGCTAACATTATGCAAGTTTTGTTGTTAAGTTTTGTTGTAGGCCTACTCGTTTGAAGCAGCAGACATTATAAATTTAGTTGACCTAGATTCTGCATTGAAGATCAACCGTTGAAACGCGGAAAACAACGAATTATGTCAATTATACAGTATTTTAAAAACCAGTTGTTCCACAGATTAGTTTAACATAAACTAAGATAAATGTAACTCCGAAGATTGAAGTCATGGTGGTACGTGATATGATACTATATTTCGGCTATAATTTATGCCATCATCAGGATCGTATGAGCACCTGTTGCATACAGAGTATATATATACAGTGTGAAAACAATAGTAACAATAGTATGACAAAAAGAACTAGAGCCTATGGGCTTTAATGAGATCTGGTAGCTGGGGTATTGGGGGATACGTTTGTAATGAAATAAACGCACAATTATATATTTAATTTGAAGTTAGGCACAGGTGGCACCAGGCGCGAATGTATGTGGCTAAAACGCAATCACAAGTTACATCCTGTGACAAGGTATATGAAGGGCTGTTCGCGCCATAAACGCATCCTTTAAACGTTTTATCTTCTTAAACGTTTAAAAATTGTAAAGCTTTTAAAAGTTTAAACTTTCAAACTTGAACCAACCAATCAGATGTTATGAACTGACATTTTCCTGTTAAAAAGCAAACGTTGTAAATTCGCGACTTCAGACGTTCCCTGTCAAAAAATTCGGTCTTTTAAAGGTTTCCGGTTAAAAGGATAACGTTTCCGATTGTGATCGTCCAATCAGATTTTTTATTTGGGCCGCGTGTATTCCAACATCTACACAAACACGTGCAAATCTCCATTGGCAAACGTTTTCGGTATGTAGTGTATTTTAACCAATGAAAGCCGTTCTTACAAATTAGGTTCTGGAGAATATCTTTGGCACCGTGACAATTTGCGCAGGACATGATGCACGGTGGGCATGAGGAATACAATATACGCGAATATTTGTAAGGGTTATTTTGATTGGTTCAAACAGACTACATAGCGGAAACGTTTTGCCAGTGGACACGTGTTGATGTTGAGGTTTGAACATACGCGGCAGCAATAAAAAAATCTGACTGGACGATCACAACCGGTAAAGATTTCCCTTAAACCGGAAACATTTAAAAGTCTCAAATATTACTACTGGAAACGTTTGCCTTTTGACAGGAAACGTCTAAAGTATTGGACGTTACAACAGCAAACGTTTGCTTTTGGACAGGAAAGGTCTTCCAAATGTCAATTCATGACATCTGATTGGTTGGTGCAAGTTAAACGTTTAAATTTATTAAACGTTTGGATTTATGGGGCGAACGGCCCTTCTTAAAAGGTACCGACATAATGAAGTTGAACATACCAAAGAAACGCAGTCCTAGGATAAAAGTAACTCCGAAAATGGAAGCCGAAATATGAAATATTATATCACAATGACTCTCCATTTTTGGAGTTACTTTTATCGTAGTTTATGTGAAATTGATCTGTGGGAACAATGAAAGGTAGTCCTATAATAAGGGAAGTTGCACACATTACGCTAACCATGTGTTACCCAATTAATTTCCGTCCAATTAGACACTACAGTACGTAGGTGCTCATTCAACCTTGACTCAACCAAAATAGCTGAATTGTGCTCTTTATCTTGATACATAATTCCTCCAATACGTCAGTTCGGGATTCCAGATGAACACCATGACCACCATGTTAATTTAACCAGCATAAAGAAAGCAACATGATACCTTCTTTAACATGGTATTGTTGGTGTTGCGTTGAAACTGCAAACTGACCTGTTGAGAATTCGATGGAAAAAGGGGCCAGTGGAATGAAGTCTAGGCCTAAATACCCACAGGGGATTAAGGTCAGTTTGTACAGAACATACATGTACCTAGGGGTAAATAAGAGAGATTATACCAAGGGGTAAATAGAGATTGATTTAGTGTTATGAGTGAGAAGGGCTGAACATCAAGGTTGATGATGATTATATCACAAGTTAGGATAAGACAAGACATGTATTACACTTTCTGGATATCCCACAGGGTGACTGGTGAAGTACAAGATAGGAAAAGATTATAAGATATGTTACAGCTTGCTCTTATGAGAAAAGCAAACAGTGGCCTGCAAAGGTGATAATGAGACAATGGTGGCCAGGTTGGCTGCTATGGTAGAGCATCTCTCACATATACACCTAACCAGCTAAACTGTATAACCAAGCTTTGGTAAAGTGACGATACCAGTCTGCCATACTTTAGAGCGTATTAATCTCATATTTTGTGGGAAAACAATGAACAGAGTAATATTTAATGCAGATAAGGGATCAAATATATGCCAAGTGACTATTAGTGACTAAATATAGACATACAAAAGCCTTTCAACCACTAAGGATCCCCAAAACTCGTCTCTGTGGAACTACTTTCATGCAGCGTAAGGCTATCCCGTGAGTCGGTTTGCACTTTTGTCCATTTCCCTACAGCATTCTAAAGAGCCTCTGGCTAACGCCAGATCTCAAAAATATACAAATTGACCAATGAGGACACAACAAAGAGTCAGGACTGATATGTGCTCAGGTGAGTTCACTTAAAGACAATAAGGTCTTTTGAGGCTTTTAATCCGTGATTTAACTCAGGAGATCTGGTTTTAATAGCTAGGGCTTCTTTGAATACCGCCGATTTGTTAATACCAGATGTTAAAATAATAGTCTATGCTAAACATTGGGACGAATTGTTATTCAAAGAAGCCCTAGCTATTAAAACCAGATCTCCTGAGTTAAATCACGGATTAAAAGCCTCAAAAGACCTTATTGTCTTTGAGTGAACTCACCTGAGCACATATCAGTCCTGACTCTTTGTTGTGTCCTCATTGGTCAATTTGTATATTTTTCTTTTTGTCATACTATTGTTACTATTGTTTTCACACTGTATATATATACTCTGTATGCAACAGGTGCTCATACGATCCTGATGATGGCATAAATTATAGCCGAAATATAGTATCATATCACGTACCACCATGACTTCAATCTTCGGAGTTACATTTATCTTAGTATACAGTATTTTCGCCTGTATGTTGTCTGATCGTACTATTCTTGTTTATCTGATGATGCTAAACAATAATGATCTTGTGAACTTTGGGATAGGCCTAGGTCATAAATTTTCTGAAGGTGTACCATTTTGCTCTGGTTTCGAGATTGAGGTGGAACCCGACTACAGAAGCAAGGCCCACTGCAATGCATTGCAATGGGGAACCCCGTTATTTCAATTGTGTCCAAAGAAAAGATTCAAGATTTCGTCGGGAACCATGACGATCCCTATTGGAAATACTATGAGTCGTGGGTTCCCCATATGACAATTATTTGGCGGGAGATTTCACGTTGCGCTCCTAGACCTCCGTCTGATCGACGGAGGTAAAAAATTAATCATGATAATGGTTAAGAAGGTTTTGATGTTAAGTCAGATAATTGAGATTTTTTATTTGAATGGCAATTTGGTTCACACCGAAAGGGAATTATCATGTCAGCAATCCTTTATTTATGCTTGGCAGCCTAGAATAGAACAGTTTTTAAATATTTCTCCAAGCGAATTGGTAAATTTTTATTTCACGAAAAACGTTTTTTTTGAGGTGCAAAAAAACTTGCCTTAAAAGTTATGCCAGCTACACCAAAACCTTTTCAGCACATTGCCTATCCTTCAAGACCGTTGCAATAAAATTTCAAAGAAATCGGACAAGCTGTTCAGACGAAATCGTCACAGAAAGGTTCATGTATGCTCTGACTACAATGCCACCTAGTGGTTAGCAGTGGCTATCAAAACATAACCAGACAAATTTCCCAGGCCTAAGGAGATAGCACACAAAGTCTGACCCGAAAATATTTAACGGTTTCAGAGATATTCACGTTTAAAGTCGCCGCGGCGGCGGCGGCGCATCCGTTTCTCATGAAAACATAAGAGCATCCACTTTGTAGAAATGCTCTAATAATAGCAGACCAACAAGGGATAGCTCCATAATAGACCTTAGTTGATACAGGGAGGGATAGACAGTGATATTTCGGAATGGGCGATCAGAGAAGAGGTCTTTTTGGCTACAGATCATAGACTGATAACTTTTAGGATTGGTCAAAGATAAATAAATTTCCGGGAAAGCAAGTGGGATTTTCGGAATACAGACTGGGCTAACTGGGAAACCGAGACAAACATCGTCTTCAGCGAATGGCCCTCGGCTCTCTCTGACACAGACAAAGATATAGAGACGGTGTATACTCAATTTCGCCATACCCTGTTGGAACTAGCTGATAAGAACATTAAGCGCAAAATTGTATGTCTGCAAAGCAAAAGCTGGTGGAATGCAGTTGAAGATGCCAAAGCAAACAATCTTAGAGACAGGAAGAAAAGATTCAGGTATAGAAATGACCCCCACATTTATGGACTGGTACAGAAAGCCAAACAAAAGTTCAAAGAAGCCGATAAGGCGAAAGAGGAACACTGGAAAAGCCTCATTGACCAACTCAACTCAGGGGATCCACAGAAATTTTGGACAGTTGTCAACAAAACTATCAATTCAAAACTTAAGAACATCATACAGCCAATTGAACGGGTTGATGGATCTCTTGCAGCAGAAGATACAGACATCCTACAAGGGATGGTAGGGGTTTATGGCTCAGAGAACTTAGAAGATCAGAACAATACCATCTGGTATAGCACCATAGAAGAACTAGGTGCTTGGCTGGTATAAGAAGAATCTAAGGATTTAGATGAGATGGATGCTCCTGCTCAGCTGTCATATGAGAACACTGACCTTACTCTTGAAGAAATTCAGCTAGCGATAGAAGCTACCCCTTTGCACTCCTCATCTAGTCCCGAGGAGAAGATTTTCTCAATTATGATAAAGAAAGGGGGGATAGAGTTAGCACTAACCCTGACCAAAATATTGCAGCTATTTTGGAGCTCGGGTAAGTTACCCATTGCCTTTAAACAGGACCCTGAGGTCCTGCTCCCGAAGCCTGGTAAAGACAATTACCATTCTGTTAAGGCATATTGACCTATCACCCTGCAGAGTGACTTGTGTAAGATCATAGAGAGGGTGGTTTAGAGATGCCTTACCTGGAGATTGGAGTGCGATGGCTCTCTTCCAAACACTAACTAATGAGTCCCACAGAAAACAAGTTTCAACACAAAGGGTATTCGGAAAAGGAAGCCGCAATTTAGCCCATAACAGATTGGCACCCAGACTAAGGCGGGATTTACGTCAGCAGTATGTCGACCTCGTGACACATATGAAATTGTTGGATAAGGATGCGGTTAATATGGAAATCTAAAAAACAGCGTCGATGTTGAAAACCTCGGGCATGAACTGGAAAGCGGCGTATGTCCGAGCAATAGCACAAAAGAAACATTTGTTCGAACGCATCATTAAACGACGTTAAAGCGTTAAGAAAGTGTGCTAAGGCGTTGAGATGGGTGTTAAGGCGTACAGATAGGGCGTTAAGGCGTAATAGTGGGCGTTGGCGGGCGTTACTGTCTATGAAAGCAAGTGTATTCCCAAAACACACACAGTCGACGTCCAACCGTCAACATGGCTTATACTTGATCTGAGTGCGAACGTACGTTCACCAGACGTTACGATATGATGCGACACGAGGAAAATATACATGGGATTGAAGACTCCGAGGAGTCCGTTGAGGCGGATGCTGATACAGAGACTGCTGAGAGTGTATGGACTGATACTGAATCCGAGATTGCTGACAGTCTATCTACTGATATGGAAAGCTTGACCTCAGATAGTCAGCCTACATTCCAGGAAAGTGAGGCAGAACCTACCTTCTGGGATCGTATTGTGACAGCAGCTATTAATGCTCACGCTGCAGCGATCGAGGACGCCGGACAGGATAACTTACAACAGGCGTACACCCAAATGCGGCCCTGCATCAGGAAAACAGCCATGGCAATCTATGAACAGTATACCTTACTACCGATTGAAATGAAAGGCGGCCCCACGCACAGGTCCATCATGAAGACCAAGCGTCACTTGGAAGAGGATATGGGGCTACCAATCACCGAAACCCTGGGAAATGCGATCAGAATGCGAAAAGAACTGTTTCAGGACATGCTGCCACAACAATATCCAGGCCTGCTCGACGATGATTAGAACAAACGGATAAGAGCGAACATGGCCAAAGATGGGATTTTCTTAAGGACGGCTTCTGATTGGACAAGTGCAGCCGAGAATGCACCTGACCGGCAAGAACGAATATGACAGATACAGCGCCAATGGCGGTCTCTGATTGGACAAGAGTCTTCTCTAATTGTAAACGTACCCAACGCGGCTCCCCCAGCGCGACTATGATGTAACATTGGGGAGAATAAACTATATGGAAACCTGTTGCTGTTGTTGTTCTCTCATCTGTCATCCTTGTTGTTGTTTTTCTCTCATCTGTCTATATCATGGCGTCAAGGCGTTATGCTAGGGCGTTAAGGCGTAACGACGGACGTTGACGGGCGTCACTGCATTTCCAATGAATTAGTGACAATTCCATGAAAATCACAGCTTTTGGGCTAGTTCACCAGGGCGTTGAAGCGTTGAGCTTGGCGTTGGCTGGCGTTGCTACAAGATGCCACTTCACACGACGCATTCGGACCAAGGGTGGTCCATTTCTACCATAAAACACCTTCCCAGCCACCCGCAAAAATGCCCACTTTGGCTACTACTCCTACTGATGACGTTACCGATGACGTCACAGATGACGTGAACATATCTCAAATAGGGGTCTGCACCACGAGAACTACAAGATGACACCCCACACGACGCATTCGGACCAATAGCGTTCCATCTCTACACCAAATACCTTCCTTCACTTCCCCAGAATGCCAACTTTCGCTACTACTCGTACTGATGACGTCACCAATGACGTCACAGATGCAGTGGACATCCCTCAAATCGGGGTCTACACCCGAGAGCTACAAAATGACACCCCATACCACGCATTCGGGCCAAGGATGATCCATCTCTACCCCAAACACACCCCCACGCACCCCCAAAATGACCACTTTCGCTACTACTCGTACTGCAGGGCTCGAATTGGCGGCCTGCAAATTGCAATTTGCAGGCCAAATTTGAGGTGTTGCAGGCCATGTGAAAATTCGCCTGCAAAAAAAAAAAAATTGCAGGTCATAATTTCTGTGGCAGAAATTGTTATTATCTTCTGTTCAGTGGATATTCTGGAGATCATTTTCGTCGACGGCATGTCCAAAAGGTAGAAAACTTTTCATCTTTTTCAACACAAAATACATCGTCGTGGTCGAGTTCAGATCGATGGCAAAAGTAAATATGTTCAGGGGAGTCTGCTCGCGCATTACTTGGAAATAGAGAACTGTTGTCTCCCTTTACTGTCCTTACGCATGCGTGCGCCGCTGTTCTAGGAATCCTATTTCCGTTTGTTTGTTGCCGAGAGACTGGCCAAATAGACAGATTAATTTGCCGGGCTGCCAAATAATGAAATAAATTGTGTGATGGCAAAAGTATCAACTGTACGATCGTGGGGGTTTAACGACTGGCTCAAACCAGACACGGCTTACTCCAACTATAACGTATTATTTCATTAATTATTTCACGTGAGTTCGGTGTTTATTATTAAAAAAGACACTTATTTATGTGAAGATCGCCTACAAATGTAAAACAGAGCGTCATTTATTCAGAAAAGTTTGTTGAAACGCGTAAAAACGCACCTTGTTGACAAGCTCCTCCAACGAAAACCCGGAAGGCAATCTCAACGTTAAAGATGTCAAATTGAAGGGCAACAACTCCGCTTTCACTCTTCACAGCCTTTCTCGTGTCAGGTGGTAAAAATGCGTCGATTTTATTGGGTAAAATGGTCATGTGTTTCGAATCCTTTCCATTCAACCTCAATAAACCCGCGAAAATGATGATCACCTGACGTAATGCGACTTGCTGATTGGTCAAACTGTGACAACTGCTCATTACCATAAAATATTCACGAGTTACGCATGCGCCCTGGCCGATCTCGACGAAGTCTGAATGGCGCTGGGTTTTGCTGCGGGAAGCCATACTTCGCGTAAACGAAAGGATTTTTACCGATTTACTTGGAATATTCAATAAATATTCAATGATCGTTATGCTACGAGTAACCAGGAATACATACTGTGACATCTATAAGAATTTAGACGAGTTATTAAGTGAAGATGAAGCAAAACAGACCGTCCATCGGTAGTACTCTGAACGTGATAGAATTCTAACGTGAGTTTTACGGTACACAATTTTTCCGAATTACGATTCCTAAATATTTCTAAAGCTGTAAAATGACAAATATGTTCTGAATGTATGTTCAGGGTTTTAAAATGATGTATCGTGCATCAAATACTATCCATTATTTCAATTTATTTATCAATTCCCGTGACCAGACAGTCGCCGTTTTTTGAGCCCCATTTTGAACAGTTCAACTCTGCTTGACAGCATGGCACTCACACGTCGACCAGCGTATAAGTGGCCGACAGGACTAGGGTTAAGTGTAAAGTCCGTTATTGAGCTGTGGTCCATCAAAGAATTTCGAAAATCTTATTAAAAAAATGCAGGTCAAATTTTGCAATTGCAGGTCATCTTGGATTTGACCTGCAAATTTTTTGGAAGGGTTTTTTTTTTGCAGGTCATCTCTCATGCTCTAAAGCGAGCCCTGTACTGATGACGTCATCGATGACGTTACAGATGACATGGACATCGCTCAAATCGGGGTTTACACCCCGAGAGCTACAAGATGACGCCCCACCCGACGCATTCGGACCAAGGATGGTCCATTTCTACCCCAAATACCTTCCCCAAAATGCCCACTTTCGCTACTACTCCTACTGATGACGTCATCGATGACGTCACAGATACTGTGGACAGCCCTCAAATCAGGGTCTACCCCCCCGAGAGCTACAACAGGACACCTCCCACGACACATTCGGACCAATAGTGGTCCATGTCCACTCCAAACACACCCCCACGCACACCCCAAAATGAGCACTTGACTTACTACACCCAACTGCGCATGCGCAGATTGGCGCGACTTGCCAAACACGCCATTCTGACTCTACCCCACAAAAGCTTCACTTTGACACCTCCCACGACCCATTTGGACCAATAGTGGTCCATCTCTACACCAAATACACCCCACGCACCCCCAAAATGCCTGCTTTCTATACTACTGCCAGACTGCGCATGCGCAGAATATTGAAAACGAACGATACATTAGTCCAGTCGGATGCTCCTCCACGATAGCTTCAAAATAAGACTTCATACGACACCATCGGACCAATAGGGGCTCACCTAGACCCCAAAACGTCCACCCAGTATGGACCTATCCACTGAGCCAGTAGGCCTATGGGCCTATATACAGACCTACCCGGTACCTGGACTTTTAAAGAAATTTCACCGCTTAACTTCGAGACCTCTCCCATCGTGCTCTACATGGTGAGACGTGAAAAACAAGACCAAACAACCCATATCGCAATGAACATATGTGAATTTCTCAGTATGGACCTATCCCCCATAGCCAGTATGAGCCTATATATATGGGCTTATCCAGACCTACCGGATAGTTTCCCAAAAATTCCACCGCTTAACGTCGAGACCCTTCCCATCGTGTTCTACATGGTAAGACGTGAAAAACAAGACCAAACAACCCATATCGCAATGAACATGTGTGAATTTCCAAGTATGGACCTATACTTCATAGCCAGTATGGGCCTATACGAGTCTATATACAGACCTCCCTGAACTTTTCAAAAAATTTCACCGCTTAGCTCCGGGACACTTCCCATCGTGTTTTTCGTGGCGAGACGTGAAAAACAAGACAAAACAACCCGTATTGAAATCCACAAAAAAATGACCACCACCCCCCCCATACCCCATACAGGCATTTTCGCGTATAGATGCAAATTTGTGAATCATTCCCCTATTGTAGGGGTAAAGTCCGTGTTCCGCTTTTTATATTTTTTTTCCTGTGAAAACATGCACCCACCCATAACTTGATAGGCAGGCCCCAATAAGCCCGGGGGACCGATATTAGTCCTTTTGGATAGGGTTGATAGGGATTTCCCCTTATTGTAGGGGTAAAGTCCGTGTTCCGCTTTTTATATTCTCGGGACAAATCCTAATTTTACATGCACCCACCCATGACTTGATGGCCCTGGAGGAGCGTTTCACTTTGACACCTCACTCGACCCAATCGGTCCACTAAGGGCCCATCTCTCCCTTGAAGATTGCCGAACATTCCAGATGATTCTCACGAAAACCCGCGTATTTGGGACTATTTTCTGTCCGCGGAGGCAGACCACATCACCGCCAGACCGCATCACCGCGGAGGAATTCGAGGTCAAATAGAGACCGGAAGTGCCGAAACTATAGTGAACTTGATAAGTAGTACGTCAATATAAGACTGTTATTTAGGGGTATCCGTGGGACTACTTTCTGTCCGCGGAGGCAGATCGCATCATCGCGGAGGAATACAATTGACTCCTATTGACAAACAGCGCTGGGGGAGGTGGGAGGTGGCAGTTCCCATTGCTTCATCGTCCGCTGAGCCGTTCCTCGCTGTGATGTCATCGCTGCGGAGGGAGGGACTCCGCAATGGGAACAGCCACCTGCCCACCTCCCCCCGCGCTGTTCTTCAAGGGGAGTGAATATGCGGTGAACATACTACTCACCGAAGACATAAGAAAGAAATGCACAAATAGCTTTTGGAGAGATGTTTCACATGCTTGGATAGATGAACAGGAATCCTCCATCAGCACAGAACATTAAATCAATAGATATGGGGGGATTTGGTTTAATGTCACACTCAAAGTTATCTCACTCAATTTGGTTGGTGGAGGAAGCTGGAGTAGGCCTACCCGGATAAAACCACCGCCCGTCGGCGTGCGGCAAACTTTTACACATCAACCAGCAGGGCTCGTTATGGGAGTAGGAAGACAAGCAATATTCATTAAAAATGTTCGCTTTATTGGAGACTTATTAACTTCTTCAAATAAATTTGCCATACATTGACATCATGGATAAATATATAAGGACGAACTTGTTATAATATTATGGGATTATCAACGTGTATCGGGTAAACTTCATCCTTATTGCAGTAAAATTCTACATACAAATGCAGGTGGTCAAGTAGAATCAAATACAGGATTGAAATTGGAAATGGAATAAAAGTTAATTATCATTAATCGAGACAAAGTTAAAACATTTACACAGAGATGTCAATTTGTCCTTCAACTTCTAAGTCAATACTATCTGTGTTTACTGTTAGCGTTACAGATCTAAAAAAAGTTTCATATGAAATTGTGACTATAAGCATATTTGTATTTACATATCATGATGTATGTCTTATGGTGCATTCTGGAAAAAAGTCTGTTTCCCGGATTATTTCACTTAATTATGAACACTATACCGCTCAGCAAATACGCATCGCTATATAGAGTGAATTATTCCGCTCAACACATACGCATGGCTATAGCTTGAATTATTCCACTCAACTAAAGCGCATCGCTAGCTTCAAATATTCGGTTCAACACACAATCATGTATTATTCCACTCAACTCAAGCGCATCGCTACAGCTTGAAATATTCCGCTCAAAACTTACGCATCGCTATAGCTTGAATTATTCTGCTAAATCCATACACATCGCAAAGTTAAATCGAATTATGCCGCTCAGTATATACGCATCGCTACAGGTCGAATTATTCCGCTCATCATATACGCATTTCTATAGCTAGAATTGTTCCGCTCATCCTTTTCGCATGTCTACAGCTAGAATTGTTCCGCTCATCCTTTTCACATCTCTACAGCTAGAATTGTTCCGTTCAACATATAAGCATCATTACAGCTTTAACTGTCCCGAAATTATGCGATTGTACAGATGACCGGTCAATGGCACAAAACTCGTGTTTGAGGTGTCTCGAAAATACAGTGGATGGCTGATTTTATCTGGATCGAATCCTTCTCGAACAAGGTCCACTTTACGCTGTTTGTAGGTATTTGTTACATCCATTTCTGACTGTATACGCAGAAATAATGGCCGGGCGTAGGTTGGCAGCGCTTCTTCACATTTACTGTACAAAGATTGGCGCAGATTTTCGGTTAGGTTCGTACTCCCTCCTGTCAGCACCAGACACGCCATGCCAGCTCTGCCATCTTGTCCTGCGAAATTTCAAAATATTGAAACATTGTTCAACATTGTGGATATTTATTCTACTTCAAATTTGCGTTAATAATTCACTCAAGTTTCGGCGAATTCACTAAAACTCGTTACGGTTGATTGGGATCAATTTCCACTCTCTTACTTGCACTCTTATCGATATAATATATGGTAGCTGCATGCATGTATATTACGTAATAGTTATCACCTGAGACTGAGATAATCAAGCTGTCTGAACACTCGTGCAGTTCGTGCAGTCGGTGCGCAATTGCACGGACGCGAGTGTTTCTTCAGCTTGAATCCCGAGGTCGAGGGTGGTAACTGACTTACACAATGACTGTATTATTCAACACGAAGGATTCATTTTTCTACAATCACCCGATTAACAATTGATTTTGCATGTGTGAAGGTGTTCCAAATTGGAAAGCACGGTTGTGAAGATAATCAGAATAAATGTTGACGATATCATCTTGAACAAAATATCGGAAAAAAGAGACAGCCTTGTTATGATTATATTATTATCATAAGTTTACGATAAATCAATAGTAGAATTATTAAATACAGCATGGAGAACTGTTGACATAGATGTATAAATTGTCCTGTTTGCATCTATCATTTACTGTTTGCACTAAATGTTATTCCCTGTTAAATCCTTTCCGCCACTCAGAGGAACTAATGTGGTTATTCATTGCAAGTCTCTTGATACATCGACGCTGTATACCAAGTTTCGTATAAAACACTTATATGGAGTATAGTCTAAGCATATAAAGCCGTATTTTGCCGGGGAGGTAACTCTCGCATCCGCCAGGTGGCGCCACCAGCTCAAGAGACCAAAAACTACCTCCAACATAAGAGAGCTTCAATTGCAGGTCAAGTGGACTATAGTTCCGACAGGTGGCGCCACCAGGGTGACATCACTTCCGATCTCTATGTGGCATGTATTCCTCCGCGGTCTGGCGGTGATGCGGTCTGCTTCCGCGGACAGAAAGTAGTCCCCAGACTTCAAATACGCTGCATGGACCGATTGGGTCGAGTGAGGTATCCCCGCTCCTCCAGGGCTATCCAGTCATGGGTGGGTGCGTGTAAAATTAGGATTTGTCCCGAAAATATAAAAAACGGAACACGGACTTTACCCCTAAAATAGGGGAAAACTCCTATCAACCCTATCACAAAGGGCTAATATCGGTCCCCGGGCTTATCGGTGTCAGACAATCAAGTCATGAGTGGGTGTATGTTTTCACAGAAGAAAAAAAATAAAAAAATAAAAAATAAATAAATAATACGAAGCTGCGCATCTGAAAACCCCTCGGCTCTGGGCGCCAGCCATTCATAATGTATTCAATTTGAACCAAGATTTCAGGAACACCAAGCAGTCAAGTGACAAGTATACAGATTATGAAAAATTTTGCAATTAAAAATGGCCTCTAAGGTTTCTGTCCAATCAGAGAAACCGGTATTCATTACATAAGTCTCTTGATGCATCGATGATGTATACCAAATTTTACATCGAGCATTTGAACATTATCAGAGATAGAGATCATTAACGGTTTTGCATAAATTAAAGATGGCCACCCATCCTTCCCGCCAATCAGAGGAACTGATGTGGTTATTCATTGCAAGTCATTGCATCAATGCTGTATACCAAGTTTCATATAGAACACTGAAATGGTATCAAAGATATACATCATTAAAGATTTTGCATAAATTAAAGATGGCCACCAAAGTTTCCTCCGAATGAGAAAACCAGAACTATCATTTATCGTAAGTCTATTGATGCATCGATGATGTATACCAAATTTTACATCGAGCACTTGAACGGTATCAGAGATCATTAATGATTTCGCATAAATTAAAGATGGCCGCCCATCCTTCCCGCCACTCAGAGGAACTGATGTGGTTATACATTGCAAGTCTCTTGATACATCGATGCTGTATACCAAGTTTCTTATAGAACACTTGAACGGTATCAGAGATATATATCATTAATGATTTTGCATAAATTAAAGATGGCCGCCAAGGTTTCCACCGAATCAGGGAAACTGGTTTGGTCATTCCATTGAAGTTTCTTGCTGCATCGATGATCTATACCAAGTTTCACACTGAACAGTGAAATGGTACCTGAGATACACAAGATTAATGGTTTCGCATAAATGAAATATGGCCGCCAAAATTTCCAACCAATCGGGTCCACATTCAACAGGGTTCTGGGTCATGAGCATATTGATGTGCAGTGCAAGTTTGGTGTGCCTGGGGTAAGTCGTTCTAAAGATATCTTGGTAACGAGAAAGCTGTGATGGTTTCGCATAAATTAAAGATGGCCACCAAAGTTTCCAACCAATCGGGTCCAGATTCAATAGGGTTCTGCCACACGAGCATATGGATTTGCACTGCAAGTTTGGTGGAACCAGGGTAAGGCGTTCTAAAGATATCTTGGTAACGAGAAAGGTGTGACGGACAGACTGACAGACGGACGGACGGACGGACGGACGGACATGACGACGACAATACCCTTCGGCCAAATTTTGGCCGAGGGGTAAAAAGCGAAACACGGGCCTGTATTATACAACATACGGGAAAATGCCCGTATGGGATATGGAGGTGGTAAAATTTTTTTGTGGATTTTACTATGTGTTGTTTGATCTTGTTTTTCACGTCTCGCCATGTAGAACGATGGCAAGGGTTCCGGAGCTAAGCGGTGAAATTTTTCGAAAAGTACCGGGTAGGTCTGATATGGTATACTACAGCACATTCAGGACAGATATGGTATAAAACAAAAGGTGTATATACAAAAAACTCATGTCAGGAGTAGGATTCGAACCCACGCGCCCTGCATTGCACAGGCCAGCACTTAGAACTGGCACCTTAGACCACTCGGCCATCTTGACTTTACAGTTATAGTTTTAGAGTTTTAACTATTGCATCAGAAGTATCAAGTAAACAACTCATGTGTCCGGAGTAGGATTCGAACCCACGCCCTGCATGTGCGGACCAGCACTTGAGACTGGCGCCTTAGACCACTCGACCATCCTGAACTTTTACAGCTATATTTCACAGTATCAAGTCATATGTAGTATTCATGCCCGATGCAACCACCAAGGGTGTAGATGCGTCTACATGCAGAGAACTACACGATGACACCCCACACGATACATTCGGACCACGGATGGTCCATTTCTACATCAAATACTTTCCTTCACTTCCCCAAAATGCCCGCTTTCGCTACTACTCCTACTGATGACGTCACCAATGACGTCACAGATGACGCGAACATGCCTCAAATAGGGGTCTGCACAACGAGAACTACAAGATGACACCCCACACGACGCATTCGGACCAATAGTGGTCCATCTTTACCCCAAATACCTTCCTTCACTTCGCCAAAATGCCGACTTTCGCTACTATTCGTACTGATGACGTCACCAATGACGCCACAGATGCTGTGGACATCCCTCAAATCGTGATCTCCACCCCGAAGGCTACAATATGATACCCCACAGGACGCATTCGGACCAAGGATGGTCCATATCTACCCCAAATACCTTCTTTCACTGCCTCCAAAATGATCACTTTCGCTACTACTCGTACTGATGACGTCACCGATGACGACGTCACAGATGACATGGACATCCCTCAAATGGTGGTGTACACCCCGAGGGCTACAAGATGACACCCCACACGACGCATTCAGACCAAAGATGGTCCATTTCTACCCCAAATACCTTCCTTCACTGCCCCAAAATGCCCATTTTGGCTACTACTCCTACTGATGACGTCACGAATGACGTCACAGATGACGTGAACATCCCTTAAATCGTGGTCTGCACCACGAGAACTACAATATGACACCCCACACGACGCATTCGGACCAAGAATGGTCCAACTCTACACCAAATACCTTCCTCCACTGCCCCAAAATGCCCACTTTGGCTACTACTCCTACTGATGACGTCACCGATGACGTCACAGATGCTGTGGACAGCCGTCAAATCGAGTTCTACATCCCGAGAGCTACAAAATGAAGCATTCGGACCAATAGTGGTCCATCTCTACCCCAAACACACCTCCACGCACCCCCAAAATGACCACTTTACTTACTACACCCAACTGCGCATGCGCAGATTGACGCGACTTGCACTAAAAAACACGCCATTCTGACTCTACCCTACAAAAGCTTCACTTGGACACCTCCCACGACCCATTTGGACACATAGTGGTCCATCTCTATCCCAAACACTCCCCACATACCCCCCAAAATGACCGGCCAGACTGGGCATGCGCAGAATATTGCGAACGGACGATAAGTTAATCCAGTCGGGTGCTCCTCCACGACAGCTTCAAAATAAGATCTCATACGACACCGTAGGACCAATAGGGGCTCACCTAGACCCCAAAACGTCCACCCAATATGGACCTATCCACTGAGCCAGTATGGGCCTATATACAGACCTACCCGGTACTTTTCCAAAAAATTCACCGCTTAGCTCCGGGACCCTTCCCATCGTGTTCTACATGGTGAGACCAAACAACTCATAGTAAAATCCACAAAAAATGACCACCCCCATACCCCATACAGGCATTTTTCCGTATATTGTATAATACAGGCCCCTATTGTAGGAGTGAAGTCCGTATTCCGCTTTTTATTTATTTTTTTTTTTTTTTTAATTATTCATTATTTTTTTTTCTGTGAAAACTTACACCCACCCATGACTTGATAGGCAGAGCCCGATAAGCCCGGGCACTGATATTAGCCCTTTGGGATAGGGTTGATAGTTTCCCCCAATTTTAGGGGTAAAGTCCGTTTTCCGTTTTTTTTATATTTTCGGGACAAATCCTAATTTTACACGCACCCACCCATGACTGGATAGCCCAGGAGGAGCGGGGATAGCTCACTCGACGCAATCGGTCCATGCAGCGTATTTGAAGTCTGGGGACTACTTTATGTCTGCGGAAGCAGACCGCATCACCGCCAGACCGCAGAGGAATACATACCACATAGAGGTCGGAAGTGACGTCACCCTGGTGGCGTCACCTGTCGGAACTATTGTCCACTTGACCTGCGCTGTGTCCTGCAAAAATTGGAGCTCTTTTGTGTTGGAGGTAGTTTCTGGTCTCTTGAGCTGGTGGCGCCACCTGGCGGATGCAAGAGTTACATCCCCCAGCAAAATACGGCTTTAGATGCTTAGACTATACTACTATATGTTTTCAGACTGAGAGATATACATCTTTAAAGATTTTGCATAAATTAAAGATGGCCGCCGAGGTTTTCACCTGGTACGGTCATTCCTTAAAAGTGTCTTGATGTATCGATGATCTATCCTAAGGTTCACACTGAACAGCGAAATGATATCCCATATACACAAGATTAATGGTTTCGCGTAAATTAAAGATGGCCGCCAAAGTTTCCACCTAATCGGGTCCAGAGTCAATAGGATTCTGGGTTACGGGCATATGGACGTGCACTGCAAGTTTGGTGTGCCTAGTCGAAGTCGTTGTAAAGATATCTTGGTAACGAGAAAGCTGTGACGGACTGACGGACAGACGGTCTGACGTACAAGACGAGGACAATAAAAAGTAGGATAATGATTTCCAACATATCAAAATTCATGATGGCCGCTTTGATGACGCCACAGTGATGTCATTTTCAAAACCGCATTTTTGGGTCGATTTTTCGGTCAAATTTTTCGAATTTTTCATTTATGCAATTTCTCACAACTGCGTGATAAATTAGTAAATGTTAATGTGAAGTGAAATAAAATAGTTTTTGCCCACTTTTCATGGCGGAAAAGCAGAAATTTTGAAAAAAATGACGAAAACATCATTTATCTGGCAAGTAGAAAAGAACCGCCAACGTGACCGCCAACTTGAATTTACTCATGATCTTCAACTCTGGGGGTTATGTGAATAGGTTCAAAATGATCCCAATATGATAAACCATAAAGTCACGGAGTGTCAGCCCTCATTTTTTCGTCGTTCCGGAGATAGTGCAGAAAGTTTGGTAGAGGGGGCCGATTGACACTGAAAATTTCTTGCCCATTGAGGAAGAAACAACGCCGGATGGTAAGTAGAAAAGAACAATTACACCTGCAAAATCTGCTGTGCCAGTTATTCATGCACAATTAAATACTCAAAAAAAATACTGATGCATTGAATGTCCGCGTCCCATAATTTTTTGAAGATGTTTCATCTACCTCACGCATACTTGTTACATTATTTACCATACGTTAGGAAAACAAATGCATATGTGTGTTATCTGCCGATAAAGAACATATGTACTCTGTCTCTCTCTCTCTCTCTCTCTCTCTCTCTCTCTCTCTCTCTCTCCCTCTCTCTCTCTCTCTCTCCCAATTTCGTGCACTGGAACGAACCCTCTGTTTGTTTTACCTGGAATTTCCACTCCATAAACGTTGGCATCGTCGATAAAATCGAGGGTGGACAAGGTGTTGGATACCTCAAGTGTAGACACATTCTCTCCTTTCCATCTGGCAAATAAAGTAATAAAAAGATCATACAAATTTCATTGTACATTTCTATGATTGGTCTTATTTGTCTGGCATGATTTTTTTGGTGTGGTGGTGGTGGGGGGGGTGTATTCAGTGATCACGACCTTTTATTTTTTTTTTTTTTTTGCGTAATTAAAGAGCCTCTTATTCTTGACATATCTGCATCACTGGAGACAGACATTTTACTGAGGTTTAAACAAGAAATACTATAGAGCCAATGGATGAATGCATAGTTATTGGTCAAGACGGATCCTGTCATACCAGGAATTCTTAAAAGAAAGAAAACTTCAGCATAGACAAACAAGAGAACTCATACAACGGATGTTGTATGAATAAGAGCGATTTTCTTCCCGAAGAACTGACACGAGATTTTAGAGTTTGGAATAATATCATATCTCACAAGTTTGATGAAAACTATGATAGGGCATGATAATTAATGCTTCAAATGGTTGTTGAAAACTGGAGATCGAAAAACCATACATACGTTCATATTGGCACCTGACTAAATTGGCTCAGCAATATGATGTAATTACAACCGGTTTCCGCTGATCCGTTGATAACCAAATAAACATGGACAGAGAAAAGCCACCCAAACGATTCGTATGTACTTTTAGGTTAGAGGAAAAACTAAACGAAACTGCATAGAATTAACATCTTAAAGAAAAATACCGCTAGTAGTATAAGTTGAAATTCTGTCTTAAAAATGAGGCTCAAAAAGCGAGGATGATCGCGGAGTGACGTCACATACAGTGACGTCACATCCGGGTCAAAGGTCACTTCCGGGTCAAAGGTCACTTCCGAGTTAAAGATCACTTCCGGGTCAAAGGTCACTTCCGGTCACGTGAACAAGAGTGATCTCCCCCTACACAGAAACCCCAGTGACTTCCAATGTTAATCTATGCAGAGTGGACAATGTTTGTCCCACTGGGAAACCCACCCATGGTCATTTGCCGTATGGAGTGTGGGATCTTGTTTTTTTTGAAAAGTTCGCATTGCGCATGCGCACTGGGCAAGTAGCGCTGGGGTGGACGTTTTGGGGTCTAGGTGGACCCCTAATGGTCCGATTGGGTCGAGTTAGGCGTCACA
Source organism: Hanleya hanleyi (assembly GCA_036873755.1). NCBI lineage: Eukaryota > Metazoa > Mollusca > Polyplacophora > Lepidopleurida > Hanleyidae > Hanleya > Hanleya hanleyi. Next base: position 134,382 of record JAVTVY010036068.1, on the reverse strand, counting down.
CTGAAGTACCCGTGAGGGAGCATCCGATTGGATGGATATGACGTGGAATTGACCTCATTCCGCGCATGCTAGCCTCAGTTAAAAAAGTTTATTGCAATGGACGTTTTGGGACCGAGGTGGGTCCCTAGTGGGCCGATTGGGTCGAGTGAGGTATCAGTGTGAAGCACTCGTAGGGGAGCATCGACTGGATGGGTATGACGTGGAATTATCGTCATTCTACGCATGCGCAGTAGAAAAAGTGTATGGGAAGGGAGGTTTTGAGGTCGGGGCGGGGCACTAGTGGTCCGATTGGGTCGTGGGAGGTATCAGTGTGAAGCTCTCGTAGGGAACCATCCGACTGAGCTAGTGTGTCGTCCGTTTTCATCATTCTGCGCACGCGCAAACAGGAAATTGTGTGAAAATGGCATGGCAAGGGGAGTTTTGGGGGTCGAGGTGGACCCATAATGATCCGAATAGGTGACCGGGTGCTGTACTGACTGGGCTGATCAGTGTCCAGAATAATAGGAACTGTGGACACTCTCGTGTTCTGGCACATGTAGGCACCGTCGTGATATGACTGAAACAATGTTGAAAACGACGTTAAATCCTACTCACTCACTGATCCGAATAGGTCGTGGGAGGTATCATTGTGAAGCTCTCGTGGGAGAGCGTCCAGCTAGATAGGTGTGGGATGGGAATAAAGTGTGTCTACATATGCACTGATGGGAGACACGAGTTCATCCCGATATGTACAGATTCCACCACCACCGGTCGATGCACCCGTACCCTCGTGTACCGTATGCCCTACGGGCATGCGTACGATGCGTATGCGTACGATGGCGTCACTTCCGAGCTCTGAGCTTAAAGAGCTCCGTCCCACGAGATCTACCACCACTACCGGGCGTTGGCGGGCGTCAACGCCCGGTGGTGGTGGTGTCACCGCCCGGTGGTGTCTGTACATGTAGGGATGAACAAGTGTCCCTCATCAAGTCCATACGTATTGGTCGACTAATCAACATGTGGTGTACGTGTACGTTCTGTCAGGGAACATTTTCTTGTCGCGATAGTATGCTCAGACACATTCAATGCAAACACAACCAAGAGACACCACCGAGTCTCACTATAGGTCCACCAAGTGGAGTAGAGCATCCCTATATGATGACGGTGAGCGGCCCTACGGCATGTGGAAAGACGTCGTTTTTAGAGGAAGGTGTGGCAACCCCAGTTCCGACACGCGTCGTATGGTGTTATAGCCAGTGGCAGCCCGCCTACGAAACTACAAGGTTACAGAATGTGAGCTTCGTCCCCGGGATTCCCCACGATATCGATCAAGCGTATTTCTTCGACCCCGAGCAGACCAACGTGGTAACGCTAGTTGATCTGATGAGTGCGGCCAAGGAAAAATCCCAAGTTGCCGACTTGTTTACCAAAGGATCCCATCATCGGAATATGTCCGTCATCTATTTGACCCAGAATCTCTTTCCTCAAGGGAATGCATCCAGAGATATTGCCTTGAACTGCCAATACTTTGTGTTGTTCTCAAATCCCATCGACAGAGCACAAATCTGTGTGTTTGGTAGTCGAATTTATCCTCAGAACATCGACCATTTCATGCAGGCGTTTCAAGGTGCGACAAGTCATCCGTATGGCTACCTGTTCGTAGACTTAAACGCTCATACCCCTGAAGATCGCCGGTTGACGACCCACCTGTTACCCGGCGAGGGGTCACCACATCGTCATATACCCCTACACCATTCACCGAGTCCACACTTGGCAGCACCCGTTCAGCAGCAGCAACCTGCCCCCATACAGCGGGTCCCCTTCATACAATCAGTCTCGGAATATCACCCAACCGTGAAGGACCAACCCAAACCCGAACAAGAGAATGAGCACAACGTGAACTCGAGGCTATGGCAGGATTTGTTCAAAGCTAGTATGGACGCCGAGATGGGCGAGACGTTGAGGGCCACAGGAAACAAGTTTCACCGCAAAGGGTATTCGAAAGAGGAAGCCGCAATCTTAGCCCATAAGACATTGGCACCCAGACTACGACGGGCTTTAAGTCAGCAGTATGCCGACCTCCTGACCCATAAGAATTGACCCGGTCCATACGGAAATCGAAAGAACAGCGTCGATGTTGAAAACCTCGGGTATGAACTGGAAAGCGGCGTATGTCAGAACAATAAGACAAAAGAAACATTTCTTCGAACGCATCATTAAGATCAAAAGCGTCCCACTATAAATAACCCACACGACACCATTCTCCTCATTTCACCATGAGCACTACAGAATCCACCTTGTTTGAACCCGACAACGAGGATATTCTAGCCGAAGTGTTACGTCAAGCCAATGTCGATGCTATTATTGATACAGCTCAAGGTGGATCCACCGTTCAGCACCAACGCATGCGTTGTCATCTTATCAAGCTCATAGATGACATCCAATGGGTGACACGGGTATGTCTTCTGCTGCATAAGAAACAAATAATACCCAATAAGTATACCAACACAACTACCCGTGCCCAGAATCTGCTGACCCCGCATGAGGTATTTCAAACCTTTATGGAGACCCAGCTGGAGACGAGAAATTATCTTCTTCAACCTCCAAAATAATGATGTCCATCCAATGATGATCGACAATGCATAAGCTGTTGGGATAGGACGTTAAGGTATTGAGACGGGCGTTACTGTCTACAAAAGCAAGTGTATTCCCAAAACACGCAGTCGACTTCAACCATCAACATGGGTTATACATGCTCTGAGTGCGAACGCAAGTTCACCAGACATTACAATATGATGCGACACCAGAAGACTTTCCATTCAGACTCCGCGGAGATACAGAGACTGCTGAGAGTATTTACTGATACAGAGAGTTTGATCTCAGATAGTCAGCCATGTACATCCCAAGAAAGTGAGGACGAACCTACCTTTTGGGATCGTATTGTGAGAGCAGCTATCAATACTCACGCTGCAGCGATCGAGGACGCCGGACAGGATAACTTGCAACAGGCGTACATCCAAATGCGTCCAAGCATCAGGAAAACGGCCATGGCGATCTATGAACAGTATACCCTACTACCGCTTGAAATGAAAGGCGACTTCACGCACAGGTCCATCATGAAGACCAAGCGTCACTTGGAAGAGGATATTCACTCGCCCACGCATACATGTTTTTACCCAGGATGGGGAGGTACTCTACCATGGTAGATCAACCCACATCCCCAATATGCCTGAGATCGTGAGTTCGGGATACACTCCAGCGCCCACGAGTCGCTCCTATAGGTTAGTGTTTAAGGGTAGCCTCATCTCAATGGCGCACCTGAGCGACGCTGCACTTTGTCTACTATAGCTGCTCGCCTATTCCTACCATATAAAGTCCGTCTTTTCCGCACGTGGGAGTTTACTTATTCCGCTTTTTACTTCCGGGGAAAACATACACCCGCGAACCCAATCTGCATATCTCGGCAGGCCGCTGGGAACCATATTAACACCTCTAGACCTGGTTGATAGGGTCATTTTAGGGGTAAAGTCCGTGTTTCATTTCGGAGAAAACATGCACCCACCCATGACTTGATCGGCCCGAAGGCGCGCTTCACATGGTTACCCTCCCTGACCCAGTACGCCCACTATCCCCCAAAACATCTATTCCCATACTCTTTTTCTACTGCGCAGGCGCACCGTTGCGCTACTTTTACTCCACACCATCCAGTTGGATGCTACCTCATGAGAGCTTCAAATTGATATGCTCCCCGACCCATTCGCACCACTATGGGTCCACCTCGACCCCCAAATGTCCCTTCCAGTGCCCTTTTCCCCACAATTCCCTGTCTGCGCATGCGCTGAATGCTGAAAACGGACGACACATTAATTCAGTCGGACGCTCCCCCACAAGAGCTTCACGATGACACCTCCCTCAGCCTAATCGGACCACTATTGGTCCACCTCGACCCCCAAACGTCCATTCAAATACCCCTTTTGACGATATTTCCACCACACATCCATCCAGTTGGACGCCCCCCCCCCCCCTCCCCACGAATGCTTCAAACTGATACCTCGCACAACCCAATCGTGCCACTATGGGTCCACCTAGACCCCAAAACATCCACATCGATCTGCCTGCCTACTGCGCATGCGTCATCAGCACTTATTCAAAAAACGCAGTCAACGCATGGCTTCGAGACCCCTACCATCGTGTTCTACAGCTCGAGATGAAGAAATCAAGGTGCCACAACCCATAGTAAAATCCACAAGAAAAAAAAATTGACCACCCATTTCCCATACATGCATTGGAAGTCACTGGGGGTCTTAGGTAGGGACAGATAACACTTGCTGGGCCGTCAGGTGACCGGAAGTGACGTCACAGGAAGTGACCCGGATGTTACCGTATGCCACGTGACCGGATGTGATCTTTGACTCGGATGTCACCGGATGTGACGTCATGGTGACATCATCGTGACGTCACCTCCACATCAGCCTCACTACTCAGCCCCCAAAATGCTGTTGAATTTGCCGTCGTCCTAGTACTGAAGTCACGTGGATTTTCTCCGCGAAGGAAATTAATTATATCCGCGAAGGAAATTATTTATATCCGCGGAGAAAATATTTTATCCGCGGAGGAAATTACATTTGGTGTTTTTCAAGAATTTTGTAGATTTTTCTCCGACTATGTCTCTGTTTTCACGTCCTTGAACACGGAAAATTCGCAGAATATTGCTATGAATTCGCTGAAAATTCAGTTGATTTCTTGGAAAATACAAAGAAAACCTAGAAAATTAAATTGGTTTCTTCGGGAATAGAAGAAAAACACAGGAAATCGAAAGAAAACGACAATGGCCCTCCGTTATGTCTTAGTTATGGGCAATATTTTTCTCCGGAAAACATAATTGTTTGATAAAACTGCTAAACTGGCATCACGAATGTTTCATATTTTGTTAATCAGGAACCTACCTATACAGGAGTACAATTTCCGATTTCGAAATCTAAGACAGTACAAATCCACATATTTGAGGAAAATTCAAAATCATTCTTCATGAAAATATTCCACTAATGTATCATATACTCAGTCTGAAGACCCCCAAAAATATAAATAGATATTTTAAACTTTCCTTCCAGAAATGTATGGTAGATTATTGTTGAAATATCACAATCTTTCAAGACTGACATGCACTAACACTTAATGTAAATTATTCCAGTTGTGTTGGACCTCAAAACAGAGTAAAACAGTGCAATAATCACGTCACATTGAACTTTGACGCCGCATTGATCTTGATAATTTGCCTGTCGTTCAAATAATTTCGTACACGTCACAGGCAAAGGTTCTCCGGGCCACGATATTCCTCATATTTTCATAAATCACCGTGAACTCTCTAATTAACGTTGAAATCACCGTTTTAGAGTTGTCTATCTTGGGATCGCATTCATCTATACACGTACCTGAAAGTATCTCCAGTCCGGTCGACAAAATGGAAGAAGTAATTTTCATCAAGGTACAACAGATCGCCATAGTTGAAATATACATCTCCCTCCTTGAACACATTTCTGGCTAGCTTCTTCTCATTGGCTTCTTTACTGGATTTGTAAACCTCGTCTGGTTTCATGAAAGTGGGGAAGGCTGTCAGTAATAAACCCGGCTCACCTGGAAGATTGGGACAAATGATCCAGAGCCAAATTAGAGAGCAGGTTTGTATGGTGTTCCATTTCGGCCATTTTTGCGTCGTGAAGGGCGACGCCGCCCTTTCCGTCGCGTTCTTATAATGTTAAGAGATAGAACGCGACGTCGCCCACGACGTCGCCCTTCCCGTCGCGCGTCGCTTTAATCAACACGACGCGATGGGCGACGTCAGCGACGTCGCCCGTCCCGTCGCGTTCTTATAATGTTAAGAGATGGAACGCGACGCGACGTCGCTCTGTTTAAAAGCGGCGTCGCCCTTCCCGTCGCCTTCCGGTATTTTAGGACAAAATCGAGCTGCGCATGCTTAAGGAGCAGCTATTGCGATGTGGGTCGTATGGTGAAGCGCCATTTCATGAATGAGCTCTGCCACTATCGACGACGAAAATGTCAGCGTAAATGAATAATGCTTATCCTGTATTATCGTATAGCTTTTAAGCGGTGTTAAATATTAGTCCATGCTTGGAATGATACCTGTTATGAAATTATCTCTCGGAAAGTCTGTAACTCGCTGTGTTGTACTGTACACATTATATTTTCGCTTCCAAAAGATATACGCAACCCCCACATCCGTACACGCGTGAATGTGTGTGTGGCTTTTATGTGTGCTTTTATGTGTTTGTGTGTTTTCAATTTTCAGATATCCTTACAGTATACCTCCTTATGTGACCACATTTACCAGGCCGTTGAAAATATCCTTTTATTTACTGCTGTCCAACACTGTATACCGGTACTCAACCTGTCACGTCCCGACAGATTGTAGTAGATCTTTTAGCTTTCAATTTAGCAGAAAGAGATAGTCCTACAGCTCTCAAAAAGAAGAAGAAGAAAAAAAAAAAGAAATTATGATGGAATTGAAGTCATTTTACTGTGAGAATTATGTTTTCTAAAAAATTCTTTCTAAAAATTGATTGAAGAACATTAGTTTTTCTGCACTCTTCGAATGATCCGGCATTTCCACGATCGTACCAGACGTTTGACGACAATTGGAGTTCTTGGAGTTCGGGTAAGTTGCTCTTAACTCATGGCCGTAGACAAGGGGGGCATGGGCCCCCCCCCCCCAAATATTTGCAAGACAAACAAAAAATAGACGTGTTTGTGAAATACATATTCCCCACTGCGTGTTTGTCAGAGGGGAAAGTTGTCAAGCAGAGGAAACGAGGCATGTTTAAGCATACAGTTAATAGGGGAGTTCCGAATCGCCTTTTACATCTAGACTGCTGGCGCTCGTGTTGTTAAGAGTTGAGAGTGATTCTTGGCCTTATTTTCTACGAAAATCTGTCGTCGATAATTGCATGTATAAAATTCTCTAATCGAACTTGTAAATCAATGAGAAAATCATGTCCGAGACTATCGTGAAGACTATCCCGTTCTGTGACTTAAAATTATTCTAAAGCAATAACTTTGCCCAAGAGACATTTGTCCGTGTGCAGTCTTCGTAATCCGGAATTGACATCTCTAATGCCGCATTATGTTACAATGCTGGCGAGTTAAGGGTTATCGCAAATCATTAGATATTGTGTTTGACCATTAATATGATTCAGTCACTGAAACGAATACTGAAATTACCACTTAAAGCCATTTTATTTCTCGTAGATTCAACACTTAAGAAATCACACGCGTTTTTGTCCCAGCGTGAATTTGCCATTGCGTGGTACCGGAAGCATTACCATGCCGAATTGACCGAGAAACAACGGTTGTTCGACATTTATTTGGGTCCACAGAAACAGACGTTCCAATAAAAATAGAAAAAATTTACACAGATGCTTTATTGCAAGAAATATAAGGCGTTCATTAGGAAAGTGATCCGCAAGTCACCGTGATTCGGAACCCACAACACTACTGTATAAATTCCCTCCAAAATGTACAAAACACGTATTCCCTCCAAAACCACAACCTGGATGAGTCGCTGAGCTAATTAGTTTGCACAACGTTTTTTGTGTTTAAGTTTTTAAGTTTGAGGTTTAATAACCCTGGAAAGAAAATACCCACACATAAAAGCAAGAAAAGACAAAAAGACTGGTTACAACATGTGCGTTTTATTCGCAATGTTTATCAATGTTGAGTTTTATTCACTGGGAAAGGCCAAGAACGCATCTCCAGTCATCTGGGATCCTGGAGCTTCCGGGGCCTAGGCGGCCCCTAGACCCTCGCCTTATTGTGCTGTCATAGTATAGCTCCCCCCCGCCCCAAATCTGAAAAATTCAAATCTCGTTGATATGCACTCTTAAAATAATTCATGGATTTTGTTCCAGGTTTTATTCAGACCATTTGACGACAATTGTGTTTCAAGGATGATTTTTTTTTGATTTTTCTTGAAAATGTGGAAAGAATCTCTGCAGTTAAGAGCAACTTACTCGAACTCCAAGAACTCGTCCTGAATTTTAAGTTCAATCGTCTAGAACGATCGTGGAAATGCCGGACGATTTAAAGAGTGCAGAAGTACTAATATTCTTCAGTCAGTTCTTAGAAAGAGTAGAAAGAACAAAATAACTTGAATTCCATCATAATTGAAGCTTATAGATCTACACTACAATCTGTCAGGACGTGACAAGTTAAGTGACGGTATACAGTGTTGGACAGCAGTAAATAAAAGGATATTTTCAACGGCCTGGTAAATGTGGTCACATAAGGAGGTATACTGTAAGAACAACTGAAAAACACAAACACATAAAAGCACACAGAAAATCCACACACACATACACGCGTAAATCCAATGGGAATAAAGAAATTCAAGACGATGTACGGATGTGGGAGTTGCGTATATTTTTTGGAAGCGAAGATATAATTTGTACAGTACAACACAGCGAGTTGCAGACTTTCCGAGAGATAACTTCATAACAGGCATCATTCCAAGCATGGACTAATATTTAACACCATTTAAAAGCTATACGATAATGCAGGATAATCATTATTCATTTACGCTGACATTTTCTTCATCGATAGTGGCAGAGATCATTCATGAAATGACGGCCTCGCCATACGATCCACATCGCAATAGCTGCTCCCTAAGCATGCGCAGATCGATTTTGTCCTAAAATACCGGAAGGCGACGGGAAGGGCGACGTCGCGGGCGACGTCGTGGGCGACGTCGCGTTTAAACAGAGCGACGTCGCGTCGCGTTCTATCTCTTAACATTATAAGAACGCGACGGGAAGGGCGACGGGATGGGCGACGTCGCCCATCGCGTCGTGTTGATTAAAGCGACGCGCGACGCGAGACGGGAAGGGCGACGTCGCGTTTAAAAAGGGCGACGTCGCGTCGCGTTCTATCTCTTAACATTATAAGAACGCGACGGGAAGGGCGACGTCGCGGGCGTCGTCCTGGGCGACGTCGCCCTTCCCGTCGCCTGCGACGCGCGACGCAAAAATGGCCGAAATGGAACACCATAGGTTTGCATGAACAATTCAGAGGAACAATCAATCACCTCACTCAACCATCACCAGCCACCAGTCCGATTTTCCGACACGATTCCCGCTTGAGCAACACACCGCCGGAAGTGACATCATATATAGTAAAAATTGATGTTTGTCTAACATTTCGATTAATTTTCAATTCCGCATAATACCTATGTTGCCCAAGCGTTAAAAAGAATGATCTAGAGATTATTTTTCCCGTTTATACGGGCGGAGCATATGAAAAGTAGTCGAATTCAAACTGAACCGTGTGGGCGTGCGTTTTTCACAACGTCATAAAGGTCATCTTTCGCTATTGGGGGCAGGGTCAAAGTGGAAAATGGAGGTTGCGCTGTGCTGGAGGTTGAGGAACAATATAGTTTATGAGGCCGAAAACGCGGCGATTAGTCAAGATAATGGCGACACTGGTGCACAACACGTGGGCCACTGTGAGCTTCGGGTTGTTCTCATGACCCTCCCCCCCCCCCACCGATGTTTATCAACTACTGATAACTTGTGTAAACATGACAATATGGATAAATGAAAGCTCGTGTGAAACACGGGGGAAGAGCATTTCCCCAGATAATTTTGTAACACATAGTTTGGTACTCACAGGGCTTTAGATCTCCCCAATTTGAACACACCCCCTATTAGGGGCGGCAATTGTTTTTAGGATGGGACAGAGGGTAGGGCACATACCCCTGGAGGATGAGCAATCAGGAATCATCCCTGGTAGAAGTGCCTCAGAGAACGGATTTCTTCACCAATGGGTGAAACCCAGTGTGAGGCAACACCAACTTTATTTTGAGTTTCATGGGCCTACCGACATTAAAAAATCGAATAAAAATAAAATTTCAAATTGCCACTTTTATATTTCCTACAAAAGTTTGAACATAAAGATTTTAACCCCCTTTTTATTCCTGATTGTATGAATTAGGCTGTTGTATTCTATCTGAAACAATACCAGCAAATAAAAATGCCAAACAACAAAAAATAAATACCTTTCACTATAATTTTTCACTGTAAGTCAGCGAATTGTTGCTGTTGTAAAATGCTGCTAATACTACTTAGGCAGTAATGACATTCAATGTAAATCGGGAACCTTCACTGGCTGTGTGATCTATCAATCTGTCATGGTACCCGTATTTCGACAGTGATGCAGTATGTCAAAGCTAGGAAATGGAGGGTGTTCCAACAGCTCAGCCGATACAGCATGGTTTAAGTTACTGTTGAAGCATGAGGCTGTTGGAACACATGCAAAATTCGCTAGATTGTTCTGGAAGACAACCACAGCCACAACAAAATGATGACAATGTTAGATTTGAAGTGTATGTTGGCAGTTAACATGTGACTTAACATACAGTTTTTGACCTTGAGAAAATAGGTCAACGTCAGACTTCAGGTCCATCATCAGCTGCATATGTGGTATCAATTTAGAATGCCTAGCTATATTTCATGTTATATCATTATATACAGTATATAACCTTGAGAAAATAGGCTCAGTCAACTGGGATTGGCTTCTAGTCAGTCTCTGCACAAGTATTATGAATTTGGAGAGCATATCTTCACTCCTTTTAAAATTATTGCTAATGCTAAATTTGACCTCAATAAAACAGGGGAAGGTCAGTTAATTTCATTCGGCTTCTGATCCATCACCTGAGCTGCATATGTGGTATGACAAGAAAGATGGGCGGACAGAGAGACAGACAGACAGACAGATGACACGGAAAATTCAGTTCATTTTGAGGCATCATTACATATAATCTTCAAAGTATAAATATTCTGTCAAAATGCACCAGAACACACCATTTTACTTCAATTATAGAGAAGAAAAGCAACTCCGAGTAGGAATCACAATTTCATTCTGTATATTTCGCTATCAGTTATAGCATCTTCAGCAGTGAACAAAGTTACAAACAGCCTCATACGCACAGTATATATACAAGGCATAATGTGATCTTAGCCAATACGCATTTACGAATAAGTATATAGGGAATATACAATTACGAAACATGCGAGTTACAACATTTGTATGTTTCCATCAATTCTGATGTGGATTGCCAAGAAAATTATACCTATATTATCTGAAAATGACAGTCCTTATCCAAACTTCATGACATGTAGAAATATTCAATGTAGGTACATACTCACCATATCACCGTTTACTTAGTTATTGCCAAATAAGCAGATTATGTATTGTTTTCATCAATTAGAGTGTGTATTGTATCACCTGAATCACACCACTTGTAGATCGCTGTCAGGTTATCGCTTAACATTTAACAATTTCTGAAAATGACAGCATTTTAATATCCGTCCAACCTGACTGACATAATTTACTGGCTTACCTATTCATAAATGTGTATTGGCTAAGATAACAATATGTCTTGTATACATACTGTGTGTATGCTGTTTGTAACTTTGTTCACTGCTGAAGATGCTATAACTGATAGCGAAATATACATAATGAAATTGTGATTCCTACTCGGAGTTGCTTTTCTTCTCTATTATTGGAAAATCATCAGTGGTTCCAATGGATTACTTCAATTAGATATACACGTACAATTTCCCAGGTGGGATGTGCCATATAGCAGGTATGTACAAGGTCCACTTCAAAAATCTTTCTACTTTTTCAGTTCAAAAATTAATTATTAACATTTGTAACTATGCTGTCAAAATGCAATGGTATGTCCAATTTCACATCTCGAGTTTCAAATAAATTCTGGGGACCTTAGCATTAACGGAGTGATAACTTGTGATTTTATTCATTGAAAATTGGCCAGAATGCATCCCCAGACGTCTGGAAGCCCAGGGCTTCACAGCCGCTGGAGACGAAAGAAAGGTAATTGGGAACATGATCAAATTATTATATCAGTAATGGAGAAAGAAATAGCACTGATTCGGGGGATGAAGTTTTTACTTTGTTGACACAAGCAATCTACTAGTCCACTTATGTGAAGTGCATTATGCAATAAGTCAACCGCTACAGGTTTTATTACCAGAATGGTCAACACACAGGCCTACAATATAAGGCCTGAAAGGTAAAGCAGAATATCAGTGTTACAGTATGTCTATTTGACCAAAATGAGCTGACTTCAATCTCACGTGAATCCTTGCAATTCTCCATACTGACAATACTGATGGCAGCATATTTTCTCTGAATTCATTTTAGTTATGTGTGTAAGCGGGGGTTGATGTAGCCTAGATTTAGATATATTTAGCTGTCTATACCCTATGCCACATGATTATGCCAGCGCTAACAGCACCAGTGTCCTTTCAATCCATTTTTAAACCATAATGTAAATAAAATTAGTAATTGTAAAAAAGAATGTATAATGAGATATAAATCAAGCATTATGTTGATGGGCTGCAAATCCGTATGTTCTTCAATTTCAATAAAAAGAAAAAAACTTTCAGTCGTTTGAAATCCCTTGTCTGACAATAATAAACTTCATGAACAGATGAAATGCCAACAAATTGTGCTATATAAATTTACTGTCTATAGTGCCACCCAATGATGAACAATATCACCAAACTAAATGATGAAGCAAAATCCTCAGATGTGGCCTGGGGAATGTAGATATTGGACTCAAGTCATGAGAATTTCATATATTTAAAAAAATGACCATTTGGCTTACAAGGGATGTGAATTATAACACTGGGAATGTTTCATTCATGTTCCGCAAATATAATTACTTTTCCCTGATTAAGAAGCAAATTTCCATTTTTGTGAAAACAAAATCTTATTTTGATATGCAAAAATGCGTCTCCATGATTCGCCAACACCACAAAAATCTTGTCAGTCCTTTGCCTATCTTGCAAGATCATTATACACATATTTCATGGAAATCAAACACGTTGTTCAGAAGATATGATATGATGTTACACATATTTACCTGCATTCATGTCTATAGCGCCATCTAGTGACGACCAAATGCCACGAAAAACAAGCGGGTGAAATCTAAAGCCCTAGGGAAATGGCACATAAGGGTTCAATGGAAAAAACTTTAATCATGATAATGGTTATGGAGGTTTTGACGTTAAGTCAGATAAATGAGATTTTTCATTTAAATGACAATTTGGTTCGCACCGAAAGGGAATTATCATGTCGGCAATTATATATTTATGCTTGGCAACCTAAAATAGAACAGTTTTTAAATATTTCTCCAAGCAAATTTTCATTTCACGAAAAACTTTTTTTTTGATACGCAAAAAACTTGCCTTTATAGTTATGCCAGTTACACCAAAACCTTTTCAGCACAATGACTATCCTTCAAGACCATTGTAATAAAATTTTAAAGAAATCAGACAAGCCGTTCAGACGAAATCGTCAGAGAAAGGTTTACAAACGCTCTGACTACAACGCCACCTAGTGGTGAGCAGCGGGTATCGAAACAAAACCAGACAAATTTCACAGGCCTAAGGAAATAGCACACAAAGTCTGACCCCAAAATATTTAACGGTTTCAGAGATATTCACGTTTAAATTCGCGGCGGCGGCGGATCCGGCGGTGCCGTTTCTCATGAAAACATAAGAGCATCCACTTTGTGGAAATGCTCTTAATATCCCCACCATTCCAAAAAAAGGAACAGCAAGCTTACATATATGATAACCGTGAAAATTTCGAAAATATATCAGTTATCATCGACTAAAAATATATTCTGAGTTAAAGACATAAGGAGGCGCTCCGATTAAAGAACCGGAGCTCAAGCGGCCAGTCTGGTGTCGGTGCATCGCACACTGCCATCGAGAGCAGACAGCTTAGTCCAGGGATTAACTACTATAGTTCAAATTGCCCATTAGGCCTAATTATAAGCGATTAAGGAGAGGAGTTGTGAAGTGCTCTCTTCATATATTGCCCCTCCTTTTTCAACCTTTCTAATACCGGTAGTTAGACAAGATCTATTAACTTTAACCCACGGCGACCCAGCTCTTCTACCGTTATTACTAAAATAAGATATGATGACAACAGTGGTACTGCCGGTGTGATGGATAAAAATGTCCTGGTGTTTAGTGTCCCTTTTCATATCCTATTCTAATGGTCCCGTGGGGCTTCCGGGGATTGACCTGGGATGTCGCTGTGCACACCGCAGGTCATGGTAAGAATAGGGTAGGACCTCACCCGTGTGGTTCCGCTGGTGGCTGGGTGGGCTCAGGTTCCTTTTGCTTCAATGCATTTTGCTGAGAAGCAAAAGGAACTTGATAATGTGATGTCCTAGCTGAGTTAGAAGATAGGGGACGGACACGCTTAGCCACCGGACATTCTTAGCCTCCACACTGGCCCTGGTACGGGACCCTCATTTAGTTTTCCCTCATGCAGAACTAATGCTATAGAACATACGATGTTAATATTTTGGAGTTACCTCTTTTCACTTGGATGCATCGTCCATTCTCATCACGAAATGGTCGATCAGTGCCGGGTTCATACTTCACCAGGTATTTGCGAGACGGATCCAGACGTCTCTGATAGAAAGATAAAGTAGGGCATAAAATATGTAAAAGTAAACTGTATCGTTCGTTGTTAACGAATCACATCACGGGGCGGAATCTTTTGGGGAGACAACTCTCCGAGCCCTTTGCCCAATACAAACTATCCGATCAGATTGCCACATCCTGTTTGTCGATTTTGGCCCAGTTAACCAATCAACTGTCAGGACTAGCACATCCGGTTCATCTTCTGGTCATATTGCGCCTCCCATAGGAACATTCAATATTATTGATTATTAATCATTCAAACATGCTCCACGTTATAGCCGTGCGCTGATTGGTCCAGACCTCAAAACATTCGGAGATTATCACATGATAATCTTCATTTGTTCGTTGCGATCTGTTACATTCACGTGCCGAACTGGCGACGTCTCATTCTTGTGACGCAGTGCCACAAAGCTGAGCGACGATTGGATCATTCACTGCGCAGTGGGCAGAGTTCACACAGCTGCAGCTCGTGAACGGACAGCACGTGCGAGCATGGCCTGCAAACCAGTCACGAAATAATCGCATCAAAACGGGACAAGTTTGTAGAAAATTTGCCATTCCGCTTATGAAATGAGGAAATATTTTTCATTGTGCATGTTAGAATGGAGTTAATGACCTTCTCAGTGAATATTATCGTGTAATAATTTTTCGATGTCTAGTTTTAGAGCTACGCCGCTCGGTTTTTTGATTGACGGTCTAAAACTAAACATCGAAAAATTATTACACGATAATATTCACTAAGACGGTCATTAACTCAAACTATCTGTGATATGAATCCAATACAAGGAAATCGGCCTGCTTGATATGGCCCCAAACCGGGCCAATATGAGGAAGGCGGGCCAATATGGAAAAGCCGGTCCAATTCGGGAAAACAGGGGAAATATGGCCCGGGCCAATATGACTTTCATCATGGCGACGCTGAGGATGAATGATCCTCGTTTCGCGATCTTCTCTGCATGATGTCACTGATTTCTCTGACTTTGAACGGATATTCAATGGCTTCTGTGATATTATTTTATAGAGCTATACGTGCCGATACAAACACCTTGAAATCAAGGGAGGTGAGCCATGCAGAAATAGACTATAGTGACCAACCACCTCGCTGGGGGTCTAATAACACCCCAGCCACCAGACAGATTTTTGGACCGGATTCGGGGCCTTCGCGCACATCGCCGGAAGTGACATCATATATAGTAAAATAGATGTTTAACGAAAATTTTGATTACTTTTCAAGTCTGCATAATACCTCCGTTGACCTAGCGTTAAAAAGAATTATCTGGAGATAATTTTTCCTGTTTATCTGGACAGAGCATATGAAAAGTAGTTCGCTCATGTGCAACACTAAAGGAGTCGTTTGGTCGGATTCAAACTGAACCGTGCGTTGGTTGGTTTCCCCTATACGTCATAGCAACGTAGTAAAGGTCAACTTCCGCTATTGGAGGCAGGGATGTTATTGGAGCCTGCGAAATGGAGCATGCGCTGTGGAGAAATCGACGTGCTAAGCACAAGCAGACATCAAAACAGCAATCCAACACTTACAGCAATGCACGTCATTTTACGACAGAAAGATGTCAGACTTGCAGCTAGAAGAGTTGTTCACATATGGATAGAACCGATAGAAATAATGCGGACGAAACACCTGTAAAATGATGTTGAAAACCAGGGTCTCCATAGCATGATACGTCTTCGCTCCTCAAATCGGGACTGGACCAAATTTGTACAGATTATAAGGCTGTATTTTGCTTTAGCGATAGAACCGTTGCCGTGTAACGTGGGCGTGGCTGTTCTTCCTACACGGCTGTAGTTACTCCGCTTTACATTTCATACCACTAAGTTTTGACTTCCGAAACGCGTTTCGGAGATTTAACGGCTGCACATACAAGAACACAGTAGCTGGTGATAATAAAATGTACCTCGTTTATTCTCCTTGTAGTCTCTTGTCACTTCCCTCTAAGTTAGAACTCTCGGTATTCCCTCGTCCTTAAATTATCATCAATTGTTCAAGATTCTCGGGGATTTGGATAACAGTTGACGGCCATTCAACCGTCAGTCATGCCTTTGCACGGATTTGCCGGAGATGGCGGTGTCATTGAACACAAGCCGCGGAGAGCATGCGTGGTTTTTCGGGCGAGTTCGATGGCACTCCAACGCATGCGCTCATCGCTATATTTGTTTTGCTGATATTCAAAATATGTCAGATAACTCCGTGAAGGCGTGATTAAAAGATGATATCTCAAGAACGAGGAATTATTAAGTGTTGAGAGTTGGCAGGCGTCGAGGAGGACCAATATACAGGAAAATGAGGTATAGTTTATTACTATTCGCTGCCGTTTTATTTCGTGTGCAGTTCGGATATTGGACAATGCACAGGCATTTGATAAGGGTCAGTAACCATATTTGTCGAGTTACATGAAATACATCTTTTTGTTGCAGTAAATAATTAAAATCAATGCAGCAGGTACGTTCAACAAACATCATTTATTGAATAAAAGGTATGTGCGAAGTATGAACTGTGACTTTTCCCTTGGAAATGTCTATCTAAATTCTGGTTGTAATGGAGAGTGCGGTACCTTGTCTGCGACCTTAGTTGGTGGGGTCCATATATGTAGATACATAACTACCACGGATATACCCATCTTATACTGACCCTTATCAAATGCCTGTGGGACAATGTCATTCGAAGTTCTATTGCGTGGGATGTACTGTGTGAAGGAGTACCCTAGGCTGTAGCCGATTACACAGCCATTCGAGACTACAGCCATTCCTGGGCTATATTTTGCTTCACCGTTTTCATCAAATAAAATTAATATATTTCTTTCACGATATATATTCAATGAATGAAATTTCATCTGCTTGTATCTTTTTGACTCCGTTTCATACGTTGAAGACCCCCGCCCAGGTTGAAGATGATCGGCCTATTCACCGCCCGATTATCGCCGTCATTTCCGATAGCGTAATACTGTAGAGGGGATCGACTTTCCGACGATAATGGCACTTCAAAAAGCACATAATAATAATCGTAGGATGTTAACATTTTGTATGTGAGTTAATTAATAAAAATGTCATTAACCAAGTGTTTTCATATTGGCTTGATTAAAAGGTCCTCGGTCAGCCGTATTGGCCCTCGGACTGCGGCCTCGGGCCAATACGGCCGGCCTCGGATAACATGGCCAATATGAAAACACTTGGTTAATAACATAATAGTACAAAAACATACGCCCATACACAATTGTATCCATTACGAGAGCGCTTGTATATTATCATCATTGTAGGCCTATACGCCGATTTAATATACAGATGATATATCTGTTGTTGTTGTTGTTGTTGTTGTATCATCTACGAATAATGGAGACAACAACAGAGAATATTGCTGCGGCGTTGCAAAAGAGAATTCTTATTTCTTAGACTGCTGAAAATATTTACGATATCAACCTGATGATATAGTTTAGTTTTTCACTAACAAACTTCATTATCTCCAGGGCCGTACCCAGGATTTCCTAAGAGTTGGTTGGCCTTCAATTCAAAAGGGCACATCAGGGGGTTCACTGTATGAGAAAAGGGTCAAATAGAGGATTCGCTTCAGTCTGAAAAGGGCATTTGATTGAGAAAAAGATTTTTTTTTTCAAAAGGGGTGTTCGCCCGAACCTAGAAAACCCCCTTGGATATTGGCCTGATCTCATTGCTATACAGTGACCTGTATAGTATCGGAAACTGTTCATTATACGAGTTTCAGCCAAAGAAAATATACCATAAGCGGGGAGTATCTGCCACAAGCTCCAGGCTCGTTATGGAGATTAACTAAGAGTGTTGTTCCCTCGGTGGCTGCAAACATTTCGACGATGTTGGAAATCTTGAAGCGTGTCTGAACCTTCTCCCATATGTCTCCACGGAGGCCATTACCGATGGCAGCGCGGACACAGTGCTCAGCATCTCCAGGACTCTGTATGGGATATATATATAAAGATAAGACATATTTTGGCTTACGTTTTTAACAGTTCGACGCTAAATATTTCCACTAAAACGTATAATTAAAAATAATTACATTTATTACATGGAACAAATTATGGATGGAATGCTCTTGAGTGGCTACGACAACGGGTGTGTGAAAGCGCGAACAAAGCGGGGTGATGGGCGTCTTCGGCTGGGCATATAAGTACATTATATATATTGAACTGAGAAGACTGCAAATACCAATCGGAAGAGTGCCCAGGAAAACTGACCGAAGGAAGAGACGAAAAGATATCCGAAGAAATACTAACCGGAGGAGAGGGCAGGAGATATAAGAGAAGTGGAGAAATGCCACGGTAACACGAGGAGAGACCAGTGGATCTAAACAAATATTGACCAGATTCGACGAGTAGCCAGAAAAGAAGAATGACTGTATTTTTAGCCCACCATCACCAGATGGTGGGCTCCAGGGCTGTTCAAACCGCTTTTTGTCCGTGGTCCGTCGTCCGTCCGTCGTCCGTCGTCCGTCCGTCGTCCGTCCGTCCGTAAACAATTTCTTGTTATCGCGATTTCTCAGGAACTACTGCATGGATCTTTCTCAAATTTGGTACACAGGTTCCCCTTGGGGTCTAGTTGTGCAAGAAACCTTTTTTGGTCCGATTCCAAAATCCAATATGGCCACCAGGCCGCCATCTTGGATTTCCCCATGAAACCTTGTTATCGCGATTTCTCAGGAACTACTGCATGGATCTTTCTCAAATTTGGTACACAGGTTCCCCTTGGGGTCTAGTTGTGCAAGAAACCTTTTTTGGTCCGATTCGAAAATCCAATATGGCCACCAGACAGCCATCTTGGATTTCCCCATGAAACCTTGTTATCGCGATTTCTTGGGAACTGCTGCATGGATCTTTCTCATATTTGGTACACAGGTTCCTCTTGGGGTCTAGTTGTGCAAGAAACCTTTTTTGGTCCGATTCGAAAATCCAATATGGCCACCAGACAGCCATCTTGGATTTCCCCATGAAACCTAGTTATCGCGATTTCTCAGGAACTACTGCATGGATCTTTCTCAAATTTGGTACACAGGTTCCCCTTGGGGTCTAGTTGTGCAAGAAACCTTTTTTTGGCCCGATTCGAAAATCCAATATGGCCACCAGGCCGCCATCTTGGATTTCCCCATGAAACCTTGTTATCGCGATTTCTCAGGAACTACTGCATGGATCTTTCTCAAATTTGGTACACAGGTTCCCCTTGGGGTCTAGTTGTGCAAGAAACCTTTTTTGGTCCGATTCGAAAATCCAATATGGCCACCAGACAGCCATCTTGGATTTCCCCATGAAACCTTGTTATCGCGATTTCTTGGGAACTACTGCATGGATCTTTCTCATATTTGGTACACAGGTTCCCCTTGGGGTCTAGTTGTGCAAGAAACCTTTTTTTGTCCGATTCGAAAATCCAATATGGCCACCAGGCAGCCATCTTGGATTTCCCCATGAAACCTTGTTATCGCGATTTCTCAGGAACTACTGCATGGATCTTTCTCAAATTTGGTACACAGGTTCCCCTTGGGGTCTAGTTGTGCAAGAAACCTTTTTGGTCCGATTCGAAAATCCAATATGGCCGCCAGGCAGCCATCTTGGATTTCCCCATGAAACCTTGTTATCGCGATTTCTCAGGAACTACTGCATGGATCTTTCTCAAATTTGGTACACAGGTTCCCCTTGGGGTCTAGTTGTGCAAGAAACCTTTTTTGGTTCGATTCGAAAATCCAATATGGCCACCAGGCAGCCATCTTGGATTTCCCCATGAAACCTTGTTATTGCGATTTCTCAGGAACTACTGCATGGATCTTTCTCAAATTTGGTACACAGGTTCCCCTTGGGGTCTAGTTGTGCAAGATACCTTTTCTGGTCCGATTCGAAAATCCAATATTGCCACAAGGCGGCCATCTTGAATTTCCCCTTGAAACATTGTTACCGTGAATTCTCAGGAAATATTTCGTGGATCTTTCTGAAATTTGGTACACAGGTCCCACATGGGGCCTAGTAGTGCAAGATACCTGTTTTGGCCCGATTCGAAAATCCAAGTTACGCTTCAAATTAATTCGGTATTCTCGAGTTGTGACGTTGCATCACAAGAGTCGGCGGATCAAACGGTGGGGCATATTCTATATATTGACTGTAGAGAATATCCATACCTTCACCTTCCATATCAATGAGTTCAAATAATTCGGAATTAAAATGTATTTCTTCAAATTTTAAATCAGCTTTCTTTAGTCCATGCAGTAGCAAGTGAATTGCTCCACCCTTTCGTCTGCCGGCGGGTCGGCTACATGAAGAGACGTCACTCTTGTGACTCAACTTCACAACTCGACAACTGTAGACTACTGCATGTTTCGATCCAAGGGAGATAATCAGGATTGAGGCACTTTCTAAGTTTCAACATTACTGCGCAGACCGGATCCCTTCAGTATTAAGTAGTGTACCATCTTACTATTTTCAGGCATGGTATCTTAAAAGAGATATCTCAAAATAGCCATATAAACAGAACAGAATTAGCACTCGTTCTTAATTATAAAATCTTAAGTATGTTTCATAGCTCATGCCAAAGTGTCAAAGAGATTGGTCTTCGCTTCCAGTACCCAATGATGACACGTGCAAAAAAATAACTAAAAAAAATACTACGAAACAAAGGCGAAGAATCCTCCGTACATGTACATTCACTTTCAGACTAACTTTGCTCATTTCTCCTGTATTATAACAACCGACATAAGTACAGTTTCTAGAAATCTTGAAACTCCTGAAACTTAGATTATATCTTGGTGTTTTTCAGTGACCTTTTCCGATCCTTTTCGCTCAGATTCGAAATTCTGTAAACAAAATTACAAATCAATCGTTTGTACTTAGTAACAATGGACAAAAAGATCCTCTAGTCATTAGCTTACAATTATTGGACAATGGTGGGCGCCAAGATCCTTCAGGATCTCTCGTCATCAGATGGTGGGCTGTTCAAATCACTTTTCGTCCGTGGTCCGTCGTCCGTGGTCCGTCAGTCCGTCAGTCCGTCCGTAAACAATTCTTGTTATCGCGATTTCTCAGGAACTACTGCATGGATCTTTCTCAAATTTGGTACACAGGTTCCCCTTGGGGTCTAGTTGTGCAACATACCTTTTTTGGTCCGATTCGAAAATCCAATATGGCCACCAGGCAGCCATCTTGGATTTCCCCATGAAACCTTGTTATCGCGATTTCTCAGGAACTACTGCATGGATCTCTCTCAAATTTGGTACACAGGTTCCCCTTGGGGTCTAGTTGTGCAAGATACCTTTTCTGGTCCGATTCGAAAATCCAATATGACCACCGGGCAGCCATCTTGGATTTCCCCATGAAATCTTGTTATCGCGATTTCTCAGGAACTACTGCATGGATCTTTCTCAAATTTGGTACACAGGTTCCCCTTGGGGTCTAGTTGTGCAAGATACCTTTTTCTGGTCCGATTCGAAAATCCAATATGGCCACCAGGCAGCCATCTTGGATTTCCCCATGAAACCTTGTTATCGCGATTTCTCAGGAACTACTGCATGGATCTCTCTCAAATTTGGTACACAGGTTCCCCTTGGGGTCTAGTTGTGCAAGATACCTTTTCTGGTCCGATTCGAAAATCCAATATGACCACCGGGCAGCCATCTTGGATTTCCCCATGAAATCTTGTTATCGCGATTTCTCAGGAACTACTTCATGGATCTTTCTCAAATTTGGTACACAGGTTCCCCTTGGGGTCTAGTTGTGCAAGAAACCTTTTTTGGTCCGATTCGAAAATCCAATATGGCCACCAGGCAGCCAGCTTGGATTTCCCCATGAAACCTTGTTATCGCGATTTCTCAGGAACTACTGCATGGATCTTTCTCAAATTTGGTACACAGGTTCCCCTTGGGGTCTAGTTGTGCAAGATACCTTTTTTGGTCCGATTCGAAAATCCAATATGGCCACCAGGCAGCCATCTTGGATTTCCCCATGAAACCTTGTTATCGCGATTTCTCAGGAACTACTGCATGGATATTTCTCAAATTTGGTACACAGGTTCCCCTTGGGGTCTAGTTGTGCAAGATACCTTTTCTGGTCCGATTCGAAAATCCAATATGGCCACCAGGCAGCCATCTTGGATTTCCCCATGAAACCTTGTTATCGCGATTTCTCAGGAACTACTGCATGGATCTCTCCCAAATTTGGTACACAGGTTCCCCTTGGGGTCTAGTTCTGCAAGATACCTTTTCTGGTCCGATTCGAAAATCCAATATGGCTACCAGGCAGCCATCTTGGATTTCGCCATGAAACTTTGTTATCGTCATTTCTCAGGAAGTACTACATGGATCTTTCTCAAATTTGATACACACGTTTCCCTTAGGGTCCAGTTGTGCAAGATACCTTTTTCGGTCCGAATCGAAAATCCAATATGGCCACAAGGCAGCCATCTTGGATTTCTCCATGAAACCTTGTTATCGCGATGTCTCAGGAACTACTGCATAGATCTTTCTCAAATTTGGTACACAGTTTCCCCTTGGAGTCTAGTTGTGCAAGATATCTTTTCTGGTCCGATTCGAAAATCCAATATGGCCACCAGGCAGCCATCTTGGATTTCCCCATGAAACTTTGCTATCGTCATTTCTCAGGAAGTACTACATGGATCTTTCTCAAATTTGATACACACGTTTCCCTTAGGGTCCAGTTGTGCAAGATACCTTTTTCGGTCCGAATCGAAAATCCAATATGGCCGCAAGGCAGCCATCTTGGATTTCTCCATGAAACCTTGTTATCGCGATGTCTCAGGAACTACTGCATAGATCTTTCTCAAATTTGGTACACAGTTTCCCCTTGGGGTCTAGTTGTGCAAGATACATTTTTGGTCCGATTCAAAAATCCAGTATGGCCACCAGGCAACCATCTTGGATTTCTCCATGAAACCTTGTTATCGCGATTTCTCAGGAACTACTGCATGGATCTCTCTCAAATTTGGTACACAGGTTCCCCTTGGGGTCTAGTTGTGCAAGATACCTTTTTCGGTCCGATTCGAAAATCCAATATGGCCACCAGGCAGCCATCTTGGATTTCGCCATGAAACTTTTTTATCGTCATTTCTCAGGAAGTACTACATGGATCTTTCTCAAATTTGATACACAGGTTCCCCTTAGGGTCCAGTTGTGCAAGATACCTTTTTCGGGCCGAATCGAAAATCCAATATGGCCACAAGGCAGCCATCTTGGATTTCTCCATGAAACCTTGTTATCGCGACGTCTCAGGAACTATTGCATAGATCTTTCTCAAATTTGGTACACAGTTTCCCCTTGGGGTCTAGTTGTGCAAGATACCTTTTTTGGTCCGATTCGAAAATCCAGTATGGCCACCAGGCAACCATTTTGGATTTCTCCATGAAACTTTATCGTCATTTCTCAGGAACTACTGCAAGGATCTTTCTCAAATTTGGTACACAGGTTCCCCTTAGGGTCTCTATATGCAAGATGCCTTTTTCGATCCGAATCGAAAATCCAATATGGTCACCAGGCGGCCATCTTGGATTTTCCCATTTTGTTGTCGTGATTTCTCAGGAACTACTGCATGGATCTTTGTTAAATTTGGTACACAGGTTCTCCTTGTCTAGTTGTGCAAGATACCTTTTTCGGTCCGAATCGAAAATCCAATATGGCCACAAGGCGGCCATCTTGAATTTCCCCTTGAAACATTGTTATCGTGAATGCTCAGGAAATATTTCATGGATCTTTCTGAAATTTGATACACAGGTCCCACATGGGGCCTAGTAGTGCAAAATACCTTTTTTAGTCCAATTCGAAAATCCAAGTTACGCTTCAAATTAATACGGTATTCTCGAGTTGTGACGTTGCATCACAAGAGTCGGCGGATCAAACGGTGGGGCATATTCTATATATTGACTATAGAGAATATCCATACCTTCACCTTCCATATCAAGGAGTTCAAATAATTCGGAATTAAAATGTATTTCTTCAAATTTTAAATCAGTTTTCTTTAGTCCATGCAGTAGCAAGTGAACTGCTCCACCCTTTCGTCTGCCGGCGGGTCGGCTACATGAAGGGACGTCACTCTTGTGACTCAACTTCACAACTCAACAACTGTAGACTACTGCATGTTTTGATCCAAGGGAGATAATCAGGATTCAGGCACTTTTGAAGTTTCAACATTACTGCGCAGACCGGGTCCCTTGTACCATCTTACTATTTTCGAGCATGGTATCTTAAAAGAGATATCTCAAACTAGCCCAGTAAACAGAACAGAATTAGCATTCGTTCCTAATTATGAAATCTTAAGTATGTTTCATAGCTCATGCCAAAGTGTCAAAGAGATTGGTCCTCGCTTCCAGTACCCAATGATGACACGTGCAAAAAAAAATAAATAAAAAAAAAAAATACTACAAAACAAAGGCGAAGGATCCTCCGTACATGTACTTTCACTTTCAGACTAACTTTGCTCATTTCTCTTGTATTATAACAACCGACATAAGTACAGTTTCTAGAAATCTTGAAACTCCTGAAACTTAGATTATATCTTGGTGTTTTTCAGTGTCCCTTTTCCGATCTTTTTCGCTCAGATTCGAAATTCTGTAAACAAAATTACAAATCAATCGTTTTTTCTTAGTAACAATGGACAAAAAGATCCTCTAGTCATTAGCTTACAATTATCGGACAATGGTGGGCGCCAAGATCCTTCAGGGTCTCTCGTACTCTTTTCCCATTGGACCATTCGCCGTCACGTGGCTGTCGCTAATTTTCAATATCGACTCTAAAGCGAGTCCATAAATGTGATATTGGTTTGGCTTGACGTGTGCGTCTTCTCAGCCAGTGAAAGTATGAAGAAATACTTATCGGAGGAGAGGTCAACAGGAGACATCCGGAGAAGTACCGACTGGAGAAGAGGTCAGCTGGGGATATTCGGACAAATACTGACCGGAGGAGAGGTCAGAATGAGATATCCGGAGAAATACTGACCGGAGAAGAGGTCAGCCGGAGATATTCGGAGAAATACTGACCGGAGGAGAGGTCAGAAGGACATATCCGGATAAGTACTGACCGAAGAAGAGGTCAGCAGGAGATATTCGGAGAAATACTGACAGGAGGAGGGTCAGAAGGAGATATCCGGAGAAATTCTGACTGGAGAAGAGGTCAGCGGGGCATATCAGGAAAAATACTGATTGGAGGAGAGGTCAGGAGGTACCCAAAGAAAAACTAACCAGAGAAATGACCTGGAGATATCTGAAGAAAATCTAAACGATAGGAGAGACCAGGAGATATCTGAAGAAATACTAACCGAGAGGAGAGACCTGAGATATCTGAAGAAATAGTATACAGGTGACATGTAGTATCATATAGCCTTCGATCTTACAGGGCTTGTAGAGACAATGTTAAAACAACATCGTTATCAGTTAAGCGTTAAGATGTAACGACGGGCGTTGACCGGCATCACTACATTTCGATGAATTAGTGTCCATTCTATGGGATATCTTCTGGCTATTTCTCTAGAGCGTTGAAGCGTTAACTTAGGCGTTGGCGTTTACCAGACACTATGATGCGGTACCACAAGACCTTCTATATAGACAACAAGGGTCCATCCACCTAGACGGAAATGACACATTTCTCTACTACACGCCCCTTCGGAACTGCCCTTTCTCAACACTCCCCGAGTGCGCATGCGGGCGCATCCCCCTCTATCCGAAAAGAGCTTCAGCAGGATACCACTCATGCCACATTTGGATCACGGATAACCCATCTATAACTCAATCGCGCCACTGCGCACATCTGAAACTTTCATCTTTCTATAATATTGCCCTGCGCATGGGCAGAATGAGGTATCCGGACAAAATCACCACCCCAGATGGACTCTATACCACGAGCGCTTCAATATGATCCCGACACGGCACACTTGGAGCAAGGATAGATCATAATCACCCAAACATCACCCAATTGCCATCTTTCTCTTCTATTCACGACTGCGCATGCGTAACGTGACGTTTCTTTCAAGGAGTGAGTGAGTGAGTAGGATTTAACGTCGTTTTCAACATTGTTTCAGTCATATCACGACGGTGCCTACATGTGCCAGAACACGAGAGTGTCCACAGTTCCTATTATTCTGGACACTGATCAGTCCAGTCAGTACAGCACCCGGTCACCCATCCAAGTATTGACCGAGCTCAACGCTGCTTAACTTCGGTGATCTGACGAGAACCGGTGTGCCCAACGTGATGCGCCTTACCCGTTTCTTTCAATAAAACCACGCCAATCGTAGTCTACACCACGAGAAGATACCCCACAATGACCAACTGGGGCCACGGGTGACTCACCTGAGAAATCCGTGTTTCTTAATTTTTTCCCGGAATCCTAGTTTTGATCCATCGCGCATTGTGACATCATCGCTTATTGTGTTATTGCCCTCTATTACAAAAGACACCGAATTGATGACTTCATGACATATTGTTTAATTGCCCTTATCTAGCCTGGGCTTTTTGGGATCTATTCTGGCCTGGCCTGGGGGAGGGGGGGGGGGGGCGAAATGGTCCCCTCCCATAATTATTTTTCTGACTCCTTGAGCTAGGGGGCTGAAACTTGCCAAACTATACCCTTGGGTCAAGCTCTACCAGAGAATGTAAAAAAATCCTAGATGGCCGCTTTGATGACGTCACAGTGACGTCATTTTCAAAAACGGCATTTTTTGGTCGATTTTTCGGTCGGATTTTCCGAATTTTTTATTTATGCAATTTCTCCGCAAAAACTGCATGATAAATTAGCAAATATTAATGTGATGTGAAATAAAATAGTTTTTGCCGACTTTTCATCGCGAAAAAGCATCATTGTAGGCCTATACGCCGATTTAATATACAGATGATATATCTGTTGTTGTTGTTGTTGTTGTTGTATCATCTACGAATAATGTTCAACGGAGACAACAACAGAGAATATTGCTGCGGCGTTGCAAAAGAGAATTCTTATTTCTTAGACTGGTGAAAATATTTACGATATCAACCTGATTATATACTTTAGTTTTTCACTAACAAACTTCACTCCAGGGCCGTACCCAGGATTTTCTAAGAGTTGGTTAGCCTTCAATTGAAAAGGGCACATCAGGGGGTTATTGTGTTATGGCCGTCTGTTACAAAAGACACCGAATTGATGACTTCATGACATATTGTTTAATTGCCCTCTTTAACCTTATCTAGCCTGGGCTTTTTGGGACCTATCCTGGCCTGGCCTGGGGGAAATGGTCCCCCCATAATTATTTTTCTGACTCCTTGAGCTATAGGGGGCTGAAAACTATACCCTTGGGTCAAGCTCTACCAGAGAATGTAAAAAAATCCTAGATGGCCGCTTTGATGACGTCATTTTCAAAAACGGCATTTTTTGGTCGATTTTTCGGTCGGATTTTCCGAATTTTTTATTTATGCAATTTCTCCGCAAAAACTGCATGATGAATTAGCAAATATTAATGTGATGTGAAATAAAATAGTTTTTGCCGACTTTTCATCGCGAAAAAGCATCATTGTAGGCCTATACGCCGATTTAATATACAGATGATATAACTGCATGATAAATTGGCAAATATTAATGTGATGTGAAATAAAATAGTTTTTGCCGACTTTTCATCGCGAAAAAGCATAAATTGGAAAATATGACAAAAGCATCTTGAATTGACCGCCATCTTGAATTTACCCATGATCCTCTGCTCGAAGGGTTACAGGGCTCCCACTGACCCATAGCCAAAATATAGGGGCATAATGGCCAAAATATAGGGCAAATATAGGGATATAATGATCAAAATCAAAGAAACACGGTGGCCAGGAGATCTCTGAAAAGTGAAGAATTAATAACCGAATGAGGGGTCAGGAGACTATATATCTGAAGAGTGAAGAATTACTAACCGGAGGAGCGGCCAGGAGATATCTGAAGAGTTCCCCTATATACTGGATTACAGTCACATCGTGCTTCTGACAATCCTCCCAAAAATGGCTGGCCGAAAACTTCTTCCGTAACACCATCGTGCAGCCTGGATGTTCACAGAAAATCCACAATATCATGACTACATATGATAAAATATATAAACCATTGTTAGTCCCTTTTATTTTGAGACTGCGGTGAAGATCCGGAGTCCATATATGCCTGTGGATCTCGTACGAAAGCGGAACAGCTAGACCCAATTGTGTCTTCATAAACTATTCTGACTGGAGAATATGAGTATCGGAATTGTGGTGTCAGCATATTCTTACCAAAAGAAACCCGAGCTTATGAGGTTAGAAATTTGCCTATATATGATGCCATATGAAATGTTAATGGGAAAATGCCACACTCGCAAATTCAACCTTAAAGGTTGAGCAACTTCACCTTCGTACGAGGTTATATCGAACATTTATATCGAACATTCACACTTCCATAATTTATTTCCAGTGTGCAAGGAACAGAAATAGACAAATGAACCTCTAATAATACACAAGGGACGTCATTTAGTTTTAACTTACAATTGCTCGACCAACGTAGAGACACGCACCTTTCTTGTTAGTGAACAGTCAGGTATGGCGATGACAGTAAAATCGTGGTGTGAATCTTGTATTGGATGTGAACGTGGATCACCGTCAATCACGAGGGGACCTCAATTACATTCCTTGCTATTCACTTTGACAGAGTTGCAATGCACGCTGGGTTTGTGCGATATTGCAGTTTAAGGGCCGCGTCTCGTTCTGACTTTGCTGCCCATCAATACTATACAATTACGTGATTTCAGTGAGGTGAATGCGATGTTTTATGGACCAGAAAAAAGCAATATTCACAGAGGCCGAAGGCCGAGATGAATATTGGTTTTCTCTGGCTCATAAAACATCATATTTTCCGAATTGGAATCGAATACTTGTTTTATTATATGAAACAATGGCAAATAATTTGAATTTGACGCTAATGTACATATTTATGCAAGAATTATGATTATTCTGAATATATTTTGTTAAGAATATCTCCAATCGAGTCTGATCGTACATGTTGAAACAGCCGTCAGTCACAGAACAGGTGTTTGAAGTGACATCAGTCGTGTGATAGGCTTCGGCAGTGACGTCATGGGGAATATAACATTCTTTGCCGCTAAATAGAACTTTCTGTGGGATATCACGTGACGTTCAATACCCCATTCATATGGAAGAGTCACTGCTATTCATATAATAAAATGCTTTATTCATATCGCACAGTATATTTTCTAGTTCATTTGAGGTGTTTATATACAAAAGTAACGAAAAGAGAGTAAAGAGAGATATTATAAAAAAGAAACGAGTGGAGGATATTAGCTATATGCAACGAACATCAGTGGGTCATTGGTTTCAGATAAATGTAGTAAAAACCGTCAACCGACTCCTGCCAGCTATTAAGTGGGGTCTCTGTACAGAGCAAGTGCTTCAATAGGACACCATGCATACCGGTACCCCAAACTCGCGCCAAATCCCCACCTCAAATGCCGTTTGTCGACTACTCTCCGACTGCGCATGCGAACACCACAGTTCAACACGGACAGCTCCCCCCCCCCCTCCACTGTACGGTTGCTCAGAACCGGACAAAAAGTTACCTTGACCTTTTATGCTTTTCCTACGATACGTTGTTGCTGATGAGAAACTTTGATGCTAATGAAAAACTTTGGTGCTGATAAAAGTAAGTTGGGCCAAACCGCAAATGCCAGGGTTCTGTGGCTGCAAAATGCATCGATGAAAATGTCCTCCCTGGCCTATTTTGGTACTCTGGAGTCATTTTTGGAGCATGCCACCTGAAAGCAGTGTTCCAGTAGCTAACTAAGCCACAATTCGGAATTTTCCGAGTTGAAACTGCCTCAGAAGTTGTGAATGGCGAATAACCAAACGACAACCCAACGATTAATGGAGTTGAATATTAGATGGAACCTCGTCCTCTTTACCTATCTCATGTTATTGAGTTTAACCAGAAGTGAATGAACTACAAGTACGAATCCTTACATCAGACAAGCTAGAATGTACTGGCACCCGACTCCCTGCTTTGACACCTGATATTACGTAGTTGCGCGATGAGATTGGTATGTGTCGTGTTCTCGCATATTCAGAATAAAAATCGAGTACTGCATCACGGGAGATTAGGCGATGCTGCAATTTGAACACTCATCCTATGAAACGTACATCATTAATCAAACCCATGATCCCCCGCGTGGCGCCTTTGCATTTCGTCTTGCGTGTGTAGGAACTGTGTAAGAGTCTAGTGGTGTAGGCTGTTTGACGAGTGCCAGTGTCGTCCAGCCAGACTAATCTAATGAAAGTATAGTGAAACTTATGGAAAGCCATCAGTGTCATAACCTCTGGTTTTCCACACGTGGTAATTCGATTTTCCACGCGTAGAAATTCTATTATCCACGCGTGGAAAATACAGCCAACGGTTTGACTTGTAATTACCACGTGTGGATATTTCGACCAATTACTCAACTAGGAAATACCACACGTGGAAATTATTTACCACGTGTGGAAAATATCCACCAATGATAGAACTGGAAATACCACGTGTGGAAATTATTTACCACACGTCGTATTTATCACCCAATCATTGAATTCGGAAATACGACGCGTCGTAAATAATTTCGACACGTGGTATTCCCATTTATCCACGCGTCGAAATTTTATTTTGCCCAGCCAATGAATAAGAGCTTAACGAAGAAAGGTGATCCCTTCAGAATGTCGGAAATCGACAGTTTGCGGGGTTCAAGTATCAGTTCTCCGAATGTGTTCGTCTATAGCTGGAACAGACAATCTGCAACAGGACACTGTCAATTTCATAAAATACAGGTACGTGTAGCAAACTTTAATAAGTTTTTTGTTGAGCAGTGCAGGAGTTCCACCTGAGGCTGAGTCGTATAGGTCGACGACCGTACGACAGATAAGACAGGGTGAAAATGCGTGAATCTGCTTTCTGTAACGATTGTTTTGATTCGTAGATTCGAAAATAGAATTACCACGTGTGGAAAAGAGAATTACCACGTGTGAAAAACCCAGTGAAATACCACGCGTGGAAATTATTTACCACGCGTCGTATTTCCGAATGCAATGATTGGGTGATAAATACGACGTGTGGTAAATAATTTCCACACGTGGTATTCCCAGTTCTATCATTGGTGGATATTTTCCACACGTGGTAAATAATTTCCACGTGTGGTATTTCCAAGTTCAGTAATTGATCGAAATATCCACACGTGGTAATTACAAGTCAAGCCATTGGCTGGATTTTCCACGCGTGGAAAATCGAATTACCACGTGTGGAAAACCAGAGGTTATGACACTGATGGCTTTCCATAGTAACTACCAACGAGTATATAACCAGTATTTGATTTCGTGATCTCACCTGCACCCAGAACTCCGTACAGACCGATGCAGTACCCGGAGCTATGGTAGAGGGGCAACGTGTTGTATACCACATCATTAACGGTTAGCTGCATCAAGGCAGGGAAATAGACGCAGCAGCTAGTTGTTCGTATATGGTTGAGGATTGCTGGCTTGGGTAAACCTGTGTGAGAAAATAAAGCAACGAGATGAACTCTACTTCAGATGTGCTATTTTGTAACCGAGGGAAGACGTTTATTATATAGAGATAGTCAAACAGATGTTATGGAATACCCATCCACTCCAGCAAAAGCAAATTGAAATTACCCATAGTACGTTAAAGGAATAGTTCACTCAACTCCAACCGTTGCTATTGAGAGGTATGTAAAGTATACAAACTATTGAAAGTGCCATTTGACCGGTCCGTATTCCTCCGCGGAGATCCGGTTACTTCCCGATCGAAGTCAACAATGCAGGGAAAACGGACTTAACAGGGAATGGAGCCAAACAAAAGCAGGAATGGGGGACTTTACATGAACCCACGGCATACGCTACATTGAGGGAGTCAACAAATGCATTTTGTCACAGTTACTCTACTTGGACAGCTTCTGAGATAGACTAACGAAGTCTTATTCCCTCGAGCCAAAGCGCTTCTGTGGAGGGCTGTGAAGCCAAATTATCTGAGAGAGTTATCTGATTGCCCTCGCTTTCTCTTCGCATTAATCGCCGGTTATGTCCGGTAACTTGCGGATGTCAACGTTAATTGACCTTTGGCTTTTGTCATTTTGAACACAGGTTCAAGGGCAACCTGTAACCATCTGGGTCATCTATATACGCGGTAAGACTGACCCTGGGATCGTGTGTATCCATTTCCAGCCTACTTTCGGCAACTGCAAGAGGGAATTTCCTGAAATCAATACCACGTGACTTCGTCAGCCAATCAGCTGAAGTCTACCGACGTAACCCCAACGTAACCCGCCATTTTCGAGTCATGTGCTGTCCTACTTGTTCAAAATTACAGATCTACAACGCCCCTTGGGTGATACGAAAGTTATTCATACCTATATCTTTTGTAAGCCCAGGCAATATCTATTTTCTTATGGTATGAAAACCTGTAATTTATCAGATTTATCCAGTCCGTTCTCCGCCGGATGAAGGCCGAACAGAATCCGGTAAAGTACCGGCTATCGCTCCGCGATAATGGAGACACACGATTCGCAAGCCATCTTACGGATGGCGAAGTGTACGCAAATGGATCCAGCTTAAGGGAACCAGACTCATACTCCATCTCAGTTACTCCAATGTTACTTTACCTATGCATATCTGTCTATGATGTCATGAATTCGGGAGCAAACAAATCTCAACATGTTTTGGTAAAGGACGATACGTTATCAAAGTGTGTGTTGGGTCCCTGACGATATCTCTGACACTATATCCAGTATAATGGCAAGTGGGGAACCTCCATGGGGTGAATTCCAAGGAAAGACGGACTGTACATGAACCAATAGATTTTTTTTTATTGTGGAGTAAACTATAGAGTGTTGGTATTTAGGTAGATTGGGCTGACACTGTAGAGTACGGTGGGAGGGTCTCTGGCCGTTGGTGAAGTCATGGTACGCATGCGCCCAGGAAGTCCTGGGTTGGACGTTTTGGGTATAAGTGAGCCATCCGTGCCCAACTGATGGGTCGCACAGCATATCATTTTGGAGCCTTCGTGTTTTCACCGAATGAGTCTGAAAACAGTAGAAAAGGGGCAGTTTCATTTGGAGTTTTGAGAAAGTTTTGGTCAAATTTTGTTTGTGGAGCAAAGTATAGAGTTTGGGACTCGATCTGTGAACCTCGATATAACGAATCTTTCACTCTACCGTGTGAGCTAACTGGACATATATATAGAGCTTGTTTGTTGGGGATTAATAATGGTATATATTATTGGCCCGTATTAATGCGTTAAAACCATCATTTTATCTGACGAGGGATACGATGGTATCAGCCCTCTCAGGCGAGTTCACTAAACGTCTGGACTTGACGCACAGAATACAGGGACCAGAAGTACCCCGCGGAGGAGTCCGTTGATTCTATGAACCTGTTCAGACATGTTTAGACTTGCGTTTACCGGACTTGCACTATGACCCGGATGCTGCTCAGTGATCTGGAAGTGTACCGTAACCCGACCATGATCTCTAACCCCCAAGTTCCACCAAACACAACCCCAATACTAATATATTTTACTTTTGTATACTAAATACTAAGGAATTTCGTCTTTGTATTGTGACGGTTGAAGAGTGCTACCATTCGTTGAAACACGACATAACACCCGGGGTAAGATTCTATGGGGAACTCTAACAGATGAATGTGGGAGTGTACAAACAAGCTTCGAGGTCATCGTGTAAATTTACCAAAACTTTGAAGTTGGCGGCTGGAATTTACAGATTAAGTCTGTTTCGTATTGTGGGCTGTTCGAGGTAAAACATTTTCTACCTTTTGCAAAGATACCAAAGTTAAGACTAAATCATTATTCCAATTGCCAGGGACCGCGACCGAAAACCGGGGAATATACAGAATACATCGTTGGACAGTTTGGAAAACGGCCATGTTTCCTTCCCATCGTGCAATGCGCACCACGAGTTACTTTAGCTCAACGTAATGTTGTAAGTATAGGCGACAGCAAGAAATGCATCAATAAATAAATTTCCCTTGTGCTTTGGCTCTTCAAACATTTCAAAATAATTCTTTATGTCTTTATCACTCTTTTATTCTTCTTGGCTGGTTCGGATGGGTTGCATAAATGGATCTACAGCCGAAAGATGTTGGCTTTCTGTACTGGAGCCGACGGAGATTTCCTGTTGAACTCGTGAAACATGGGCGACAACTCTTGTTGTATCCGTCCTCACACAGGCGTTCTTTGAAACTGTCCACGGATGTATTAACTACTGGAGATATACGAGGCTAAATGCAAACCTGGGTTTTAACTTGGACTGTTTACAGCCCTGTTTTAGTCTTATCGCAGCTCTTGCCAAATATTTCTAGAACAGTTTAGTACGGCGCAGATTTACGAAGCTGAATGCAAAATTGGCCGGACTGTTTTTATCAAACAGCAGCTCTTGCTTAATAGTTCTGTAGTCGATAAAGAGACGATATAGACATATGCGAGGCTGGATACAAACTTGGTTATATATGGACAGTCCTCTGCCCTGCTGATCTAACAGCAGACTTACCAAGTATTTCCGTATCAGATATACGACGTTTTACCGCAAACCGGCCCTACATCCGTAGACTCGCTCCAACGACATGAGGGAAGTTTGAACCTACATCCCAACCAATCTGATTAAAACTCAGACTTAGTAAACCGCTCCTCTTTCGGACATGTCGCTGATTAAGATCTGGGACAGTTCCTATCTTAAATCTGTCGCGCATGTCAGACTGGCGACCAATCACAGCCCAGCCTCAACAGGCGAAGAGCCTGTATTAGCGCTTTCCATTTGGAGGCAAGGCCAGCATTCTACGGTATAGTAAATGGAAGTGCACAATCAAGCATTGCCAGCGGCCACGCCGACTACGCGAAATGGAAAGCGTCCTATACCGGTATTCAGTGGCGGCCAAGTTCCAAGGGCGAGATCTAAAATTATGGTGTGTTGGCGTGTCCGCATTAAAGCAGGAGCGACTGCAGATGCTCTCTTGCATGCTACGTAAAAGACACTGTATAGCCGTGCTTCTTACCGGCTACGGGAAATCTTTGCCGAGTGTACGGACGAGACGCAGAAAAATCCCCGCCTGAAGGCTGAAGCTGCAGGCGGCTGACGAAGACGTTCTTGCTGTCGACTCAGTCCATGAGCGATCACCGAAGATTATTATTTGCTCCCCGTTGCTCTCTTCAATGACAGACCAGGTGAATAGATCAAGGGATATTTCTTGTACTGCTGGATATATAGGTACGGTTATTTGTTTCATAAAATCAGTTCATAACTGCATCGCAACAAGAACGGAGATTAGGAGATTAGCCGTCACGCTATAATGCGAGGCGTCTCATTGGGCGACTATTTGACCCGGAAACTATTTGATTCGGAGTTCATCTGACGGATTTGTTATAGGAACTGTCTCAGATCTTAATCAGCGACATGTCCGAAAGAGGAGCGGTTTATTAAGTCTGAGTTTTAATCAGATTACATCCCAACCTCAGAACAGCGCATGTGAGCTGAACGACTCTCGTCTGGCCAATCTCACGTTCGGCTATTTCCGTATTGGCGGAACTTGCCTCTCACATAGAACGCACAACTCTCCACCCGTGGAGAACGTATGGCGATCAAGTAGTGAGCCGACTATGAAATAGTGCCTTTGGTAATCGAGCGATCCGATCGCATTTTATTGTGAAATGAAGTTAATTCTAACCAAACGAACATAATTCATTCAAATTATACAAAACTATTCCTATGTTTAGTTGAATAATAGCAATCTATCCCCAGAACTCAGCAACTGGGCTGATTTCTGTCAATACGGAAATAGATGAATGCGAGATTGGTTCCGCCGAAAATTAATTGTGCGCATGATAAGATAAGATTCTTTATTGTACTGAGCATCGCATTTGGGACAGAGTAAAAACACACAAAAAGTAGAACAAATAAGAAAGTAAACAAACAGGTGCGACGTTTCCGTTTCCGCTCCCAGAAATCCACTAGGCCAGAGGTTACTTTCGCAGCTAAAGTGAGTTCTGGGGCTAGATTGTCATCCGCAATCCCTGACCGCAATTGAAATATGATTACCTCGCTCTCGCCAATACAAACTTTCTTCTATCACCGTAATAACCTCATTCATTGATTAACAAACTATCTCCGAAAATCTGTTCATTAATAACCTACACTGGTTTCACTACAGCTAACGAGTTTGTTATTGATTTTAGTTTGTGTTTCGCATGAATATAGTCCATGCGTCATGACTGCCGTAGTGCGTGATGCATTGGATGTATTACTGACTGTGTAGGGGTGACAGCTTGTCAGGCGATCACATGTCGACTGTACAGCATTGTCGCTAAGCGCAAATTAAAGCGCCGTGTTCTAATTAATTGTTTTTATATGCTAAAAGTACATGCTGTTATGACAGCCTTTCTGTCATTTCAGGTTAGTTTGCGAATAATACAATGCACCTGCCCTCTCCCCCCTACATCGCTGTACTGTTTGGAAGGTCCCCTTTTCAAATCGAGATTTGACCAATCGAAACATCAGTTCTCCAGTTGACTGTTCCAGGGAGAACATTCGACTGTGGTCAGGGGTGTATTCCCCTGTTATGAGGATGCCTACATCCGAAGACTCGCTCCAACGACATAACTCGGCACAACCACCTCGCTGGGGGTCTAATAACACCCTAGCCACCAGTCAGATTTTTGGACCGGATTCGGGGCCTTCGCGCACATCGCCGGAAGTGACATCATATATAGTAAAATAGATGTTTAACGAAAATTTTGATTACTTTTCAAGTCTGCATAATACCTCCGTTGACCTAGCGTTAAAAAGAATTATCTGGAGATAATTTTCCCTGTTTATCTGGACAGAACATATGAAAAGTAGTTCGCTCATGTGCAACACTAAAGGAGTTGTTTGGTCGGATTCAAACTGAACCGTGCGTTGGTTGGTTTCCCCTATACGTCATAGCAACGTAGTAAAGGTCAACTTCCGCTATTGGAGGCAGGGATGTTATTGGAGCCTGCGAAATGGAGCATGCGCTGTGGGGAGGTTGAACTCGGCATGGGGCCAGCAACCAGGCCGCCCCCATTTGACGTCCATCTCGAGAGGCCAGCAGCCAGGCCTCCCCTATACGCGTCGCGTAGACGTCTATTGTATATAATGTAAACATATCTGTAAATTTTACCTTTGTACTCTTTAAAAATACTTGAGTGAACTGTTTCACTCAAGTTTGGGTGAAATGTACCTGTTCACTCAAACTTGAGTTACTTTTCACTCAACTTGAGTTACTTTTCACTCAACTTGAGTTAAACCCACTCAAGTTCACTCAACTTGAGTGGGATGAATTTCCACTCTTATGCTTGAGTGAATGTCACTCAAGTTGAGTGCATTTAACTCAAGTTGAGTGAAAAGTAACTCAAGTTGAGTGAAAAGTAACTCAAGTTGAGTGAAAATCTCACTCAAGTATTGAGTGGGATGAATTTCCACTCTTACTTGAGTGGTATTTCACTCAACTTTTTTTAGAGAGTATTCTTTATTGGTAAGTATTCCTAGTTCTGCATAAAGATAACACTATTTTCCGACATTCTGTCTGAGCTACGCGGTTCACATCCTCTACGCGGATGTACATTATGTACATCGCATGTAATAAAGCTGCATCGTATACCTTTATCATTGTCTCAGTCATCTCTGCTGGTTATTATTTCCCTGGCGCCTGATCTCCACTGATGACGGGTTGCCTTCAGTGATAGCCTGTGCCACATTCGCGACTGCTCCCTATTCCGTCAAAGTTATAATACCTCGCGCATTAGTAGTGTAAAGATTTGCACCTCTCCAGTGTAAACCGTGATCCGCCACACGTGAGACACACCACATGCTAAAGGATGTGTTTTCGTTCACATATAGCTAAATAATATATAGCGCTCACGAGTATGAGGGCTATAGGTCGGCCCCAGTCACCTCCAGCGAGGGTTTTCGACTGGAAAATTCAGACGGCGATACTACACTAATATATTCGTCACTATTTCACAATAGTGCACAAGATTTTAAAATAGTGCGCAGGAGGTGATAGAGATTAGATGTACGGCAGTTTTAGAGGTGAGTGATTCGTAATAAAATTATCTAAAACCCTCGCTGGAGGTGACTGGGGCCGACCTATAGCCCTCATACTCGTGAGGGCTATATATTATTTAGCTAGTTCACATAGTCCTCGTTGTATTTCTCTCTTATCAGGAGATAGAATATATATCCAAATGAAGTGGATATTCCTTGATTCCACCCCCGAAGAATCTCTTCTAATTTGAGGTGTTTTTCCTCGTTTTTCTTTTCTAACTGATCTCCATGGTAACGATGGTCTCCATGGTAACGATGGTCATACAACTGACATGCGCTGTTCGGAGATTCGGCGTGATACTGTGCTTTCAACATGGATGCTAAAATGGACTCCTAACAGTGCCAGGTCGATCCCGTTAAATAATCGTTTTCTGACCTAACGTTATAGTATACTGATACTAATGAATTTGACCTTTGTATATACCACTGAAGTAAATTATGCCGGGAATTTCTATATCCATTCACGATATAACAATATACAACTTTTCTCTGATTCAAAGATGAAACAATCTTATTTTGAGATGCTAAAACGTGTTTTCATTATTAGGCCAAGAGCACCAAATCTTCTTCGATCCTGTGTTTTTCCTGCAAAATCAATGTACCAAAATTTCATGGAATGGAGAAGTCGTATAGAACACATGTTTCATAGGAATACCTACTTCATGTTCAACTACTGCGATGAACATATGTCACCAAACACAATCGTGTGAAATCCAAAGCCAGGGAGATGGCATGCAGAGTTCAATGAAAAACACTTTAATCATCATGACCGTTAAGAAGATTTTGAGAATGGTAATTTTTCATTTAAATGACTATTTAGCTTGCACCAGAAGTTAATTATCATGTTGGCAATGTTGGATCGAATTGGTCAATTTACATTTCACGAATAGCATCTTTTTCATATTTTTAGCATCTGAGAAACAAAAACGTGCCTTAATAGTTACGCCAGCAACACCAAAACCTTATCACTTTGTCCATTTTTCAAGATCAGTATAATCAAATTTCATCGAAATCAAACAAGCCATTTCCCAGACCTAAGGACCTAGCCTACAAAGTTTGGCCCCTACCACAAAAAAAATAAAAATAAAATAAAAATAAATAAATAAATAAAAATGTAACGGGTCCGTTTCTCATGAAAACATAACAGCATACACTTTGTGGAAATGCTCCAATACGTTGGTACAGATATATAGATATAATCAATGTGCATAGTTTCCCCTGTACAAACCTGTTGTTCCCGATGTGAAAATATATAAGCAGGGGTCGGTTTCTGAAGTTTGGGCACGAGCCTCTTTCCCTACGCCTGTTGATGGTGCCGATATGACAAGGTCGCTGAGAGAGTAATAGCTGTCTGGGAGGTCATGTGACGGTAATCCGTGGACATACACGGGTGTTCCATGCAAATTCTCTTCTACGTCTTTGAGAGCATCCAGTAATTCCAGATCTACAAATTAATGAATACAAAAATAATTTTGGCAAATTCGATACATATTCTTTCCCCGAGATGTTCTATTTCCTTTCACCCATCAGTTGCAACGAGACGTTATAACAGGGAGATGAGACCGTATCCATTGTTGCTATAGAGATGCTGAAGAAACCACTCACAGCACACTCATGAATGGCATGAATAAATGGACATCAATGGATATTGCACATCCACCACATCCAATTCGAGACATTTTACTAGTTTTAACATTCAATAGAGTGAAGGCCGTAAACAGTTGAGTTGTGAGCGAGTGGTCAGATATCAGCGAATACTACATTAATCTACGTGCACAAAATTTAATAGGTTCAATCCGATAAGTTTTGACGCAAAATGTCTTTAACCTCACTTTCATCTATCTGTGTGTTTATCGACCGATCGCGACTTCCCATTGTTTTTGGTGTAAAGTCATGTTTTTCCGCTGTTAACGCTGTCAGGGAAAATCCTAATTTTTACATCTAACCCATCAATCACGTGAAAAGTCCCCTCTCCATGTTGCCATCCAACCCTAGGTCTGAGGTCCAAGGTCAAAGGTCAACTGCAGCGGCGGCGGAAGCTCCCAAAATCTGGACTATCATAGCACTTCAGGCGAAGGTCCAGGGGCCACCTAGGCCCCGGAAGCTGCGCTCTCTGATGGGTGTAGATGCATTCTGGCTGATTTCCAGCATATAAAACGACATATCATCACTCTTTTATCAACTGCATTTTGAGATTGTTTTTGTGATTTTTCTCGTCATTTAAAAGAAAAATTGAGTTGATAACTTTTGAATGTAAAAAAAGTATTTTTCCTTTCCAAAATTCGAACTATACGCAGTGATCTCGAAGAAATTAACATTTCAGCAGAGGGTTGAAGAGCGCTGACACGTTTGGAGAGAAAAGTACTGTATGAACACAAAAAGAAATAATATGAACGCAATTTTGATTCTAAATTTGATAATCAGCTAATCGTCCAATAAAGCTAATGCAATTTCTATGTAAATTAACATCTAAAACAGTTATTGGTCATTGCGAACGGAACAGAAGAATGAGCGAATCAGAGCACTTTAAACCAAACAGCAACGTGCCCTTCCAGTGCAAAGTTGCCGCTCCGTGAAAACCTAGCCTACAGGGCGGCGCAAAGCGCCGCGGGGGGAAAAAACCCCGGCCTGTAAATCTGGTCACATTAGGACCAAAATCATGAAAAAGTCACCCAGCTTTTGTTGAAACTGGGGGGGGGCTGAGCCCCTGCCACCGCCCATGAACTCACCCGTTTCCACCCTCATTTTACGATCCAAACATTTCGCCTCTATATATTACTGTAATATATATTTTATGTTTGTTTCTACTAGTGTATTTTGTTATGCCACCCGAAATGAAAGTGATAGTACATTCAATCTGACAGAGAACCTGTCATGTTTCCCGCTGTACATTCTTCTTCCGCCATGTTGTTTACATTTTGCGAAGTGAAGGTCATGTGACCTATATTTTAGTTCTGCTTGAATCTGAGGTATTCTTGTTATTTCACTGCAAATAATTTTTCTCATCCAAATGGCATAGATATAGTTTATTAGACGGGATATTGTGACTTCCAACTGGTCATGAAGAGTGTGAACTATTTCATACATCGGATGCCCGGATGATCTCTGTAATGAGGCTCCATGTCAAGTCAGTTCGTGACTCGAGCAAAGGCAATACATTCCATTCTCTTATTTCAATTACCGAGTGCCAAACGTAAATTTACTGCTTTATTAGCTTTATTTACCAGAGAATTTATTGAAAATTACTCTTTATTGTTACGAAGAAATTCTTTATAGAAGCAGCGGACCATCACTGTGAGAGTTCTGTATTCCTACAGCACATTGGCGATTGGCGGTCCGGAATGTATTTCCCTGGATCACTTTTTAACTGTAGTTGCACGTTTTAATCCGAATGCAGAACTGTGAACTTTGATATAAAGGAGCACCAGATCCATTTGATCAAACCGGACCGCATCGGAATAATTATAGTACGTCAAGTTAGATATTTGTCAGTATATAGTGCCAGCCAACCTCCCCACAGCGCATGCTCCATTTCGCAGGCTCCAATAACATCCCTGCCTCCAATAGCGGAAGTTGACCTTTACTACGTTGCTATGACGTATAGGGGAAACCAACCAACGCACGGTTCAGTTTGAATCCGACCAAACGACTCCTTTAGTGTTGCACATGAGCGAACTACTTTTCATATGTTCTGTCCAGATAAACAGGGAAAATTATCTCCAGATAATTCTTTTTAACGCTAAGACAACAGAGGTATTATGCAGACTGGAAAAGTAATCGAAATGTTCGGTAAACATCCATTTTACTATATATGATGTCACTACCGGCGATGTGCGCGAAGGCCCCGAATCCGGTCCAAAAATCTGACTGGTGGCTGGGGTGTTATTAGACCCCCAGCGAGGTGGTTGAGTGCCAGCTTGATCAAGTCTGGAGAGAATACGCTGTGGTCATTGGTCAGTCACGTCACATAGTACAAATCGATGGTTATAAATAAAAGCGCAGACGTCAAGTTGACATATAGCTCAGCCGGTGGCTGACGTGTATCATCCTCATTTTATCCAGCCAATTTCTACGTTCCCACTTCGAACCTGCCTTGATTTATCTGACCCCTTCAGCGTTCAAAATCCGAGGTGTAAATTTCACCAGCGAACGACAGAAGAACCAATCAGAACGTACACATCGTTTGCGAATGAAGTCACATAGAGTGACATCGTCCTCTATTAGCGGTGTCCTTCCTCCTAATATGGTGCCCACTAATTAGGTCAGCCAATCAATAACGCTCTTGTGCGACCCATTTCGAATTTCAAATGTTTTCGAGGTCAGTGACGTATCGTGTCTATTTATAAGTTATTTGAACATTGAAGGGGTCCAAATATATCAAGGGAAGTTCGAAGTGGGAACGTAGAAATTGGCTAGATAAAATGAAGATGACGTGTATGGGCTCAGCTTCTAATGCAATGTTTACATAAGTAGTATACAGCATTGATTTCGAGCCCCATTGACCTTTGACCTAAAAAATGTGGCGGTCACGTGGCGGAGGTCAAAGGTCAATGAGTGCACCTGAGCATGTACTGACCTGCAATCTTAATAAATTAAAATCCTATATGCTTCTCTATCGTATGGTCGCTACAGGATCTTATACTCGCCGATCTCCCTCCATGTTCTGTGATGTCATGTCATGAATATGCAGTGCTGCAAACGGACCAATCACATCCGTTTTAGTAGCGGTATTTCCACTCCCGAACTCGACGCTCGGCCTGACCGAGAAAAGGTGACATCGGCTCCCGCGCTGTTTCATGCCAGAAGTCTGGATTAAATGACATCAATTTAAACGGGAATTATACTATCTATAAATGACAGCATTATGACAGGGGAAGTCCCAAAAAAGCAACGACGAAACATCCGAGCTAAGTACGCATGCAGCGCACACCAGCGCACGGGGTCTGAGCAAGCGAGCGAGCGAGCGAGCGATCAACCCCTTTCAACTTCACAACGTATCGGCGAAATTTCTGACAGAAAAGTTGACTCGTTATAAGAGACATTTTAAAGTCTGACATACCTTTGTACCTACTGTCACCTTTTTCAGTCGGATTAGGGGATCATTTCGCCAAATATTCGCAAAATTTTATCCGTGAAGGGTCCTCGTGGCTGCTGCCCGAGCTATTTTTCGCAGTCGCTGGACGAAGATATGAGGCGCCGTTTGTGACAATATTGTCAACGACAAATATATAGAGTTAAAACCAAAATATAAAGTCGCCGTTTGTGAAAATATTGTCAAACACAAATATATAGAGTTAAAACCAAAATATAAAGTCGCCGTTTGTGAAAATATCGTCAAACACAAATATATAGTTAAAACCTTTGTAAATATATATAAAACGAAATAAATCGGGCCTATAAAGTTTTTATTTTTTTTTTATTTTTATAAATATTTT
Source organism: Hanleya hanleyi (assembly GCA_036873755.1). Taxonomy (NCBI): domain Eukaryota; kingdom Metazoa; phylum Mollusca; class Polyplacophora; order Lepidopleurida; family Hanleyidae; genus Hanleya; species Hanleya hanleyi. Next base: position 90,318 of record JAVTVY010036068.1, on the reverse strand, counting down.
TTTAACATAAATAACGACAGGAAGTTAAGACGTTAAATTTAACGTAAATATAAAGTACACGAACAAACTTAAATAAAGTGTATGTAAACCGGATATGCCCAAAGGAAGCTGCGCAATCGATGTGCGCGCGAGTGATACTGGTTAATTAAAACTGCAACTGGGTTTTGAAGCGAAACTATGACAGCGGTGAAAGCCACTCGCATGTCACAGATGCGGCGAATCAAACAATAAGATCACGTACCTGAACATATTTCAGCTCACTGCCATTATGATTTAGTAGAGGCCTATTCCAATTTTCAACAATTACTGTTATCATTTACAATCGTACTTCAGAGTTATCACATCAATTAGATATAAGTAGGCTACATCTACTTATAAATCAACATAAGATATCCTAGCCTGCAGCCAATATCATGGCCTGTCCCTTTGATGTTCAATCCACGATTCCGCCGGCCAAGTCGCTGGTTGCTATTTGCCGCATAAAAACATCAACAGAAGTTGAAATAAAACATGCGCAATAACGATGTATTAATTATGCGCAACACAAATATTAGGCAATTTGAAATCATACTGAATATGAGCAAATTTCATTGATCAGAATATGACCATTCATAGCTTAGTTATAGGATTTGTAATTATATTGTCGTTTTTGTATATTTTATCGTTTTTCGATAATTTCCGCATTTCCAAACAAGACGAAAATTTGTACTTGGTATAAGTACAGCGAATGTGGAAACTAATGGCTCATGAAGAATACTAGATTGGCCTTTTTTCACTTTTGCGCTGCCTCGAAGCTGTTACTAGTAACTAAGGAATCAGTCGAAGCCGTTTAACCCCTGCGTGCTAATCGCTAATTGATCTTCAATACGCGTGGGGTTCTTGACGGGCATCGGTATTAACCCTATTATATACGCTGACGAGTGAGTGAACAGGGTTTAACGTCGCTTTCAACATTTTTTCAGCTATATATCACCACGGGGAAGGGAAGGGAGGTGAGTGGGAGGGGTGTGGTTAACTACTTGTAACCGAGCAGATTTAATGCTGCCATTTTATACTGCTGTCCCACCGAAATATCACGCCGTAGGCAAACATGACACCCCACTCAGTCAAATTATATACTGACACCTTCCTTGTTCTATCCTCTTAATACTGAGCGTAAGCGAAGAAGCAACAAGTTCCATTTTTCAAGTTTTTGGTATGACCCGGCCAGGGATTGAACCCAGTACCTAGCGCTTACGAATATCAACAGTTTATTTTATTCTAATTACGTTATACTAACTTAAAACCTAAAAAGTTTGAGATCAAGTAAGCGTATCATGCTATAATAAATGATCTCGATAATGAAAACGAGGAACGGTGAGCGCAAAAGTACAATCCACACTGGTGGTTCCCACAGTATACGCCATGGTTCTTTCATAATTTGAGAGCGGTACGTTTGATGATACAAGCATAGTGCAACCGGTTCCTCATGAGCCATTAGTTTCCACATTCGTTGTACTTATACCAAGTTCCCTGCAAATTTTTGTCTTGTTTGGAAATAAGGAAATTATCGAAAAAAACGATAAAATATACAAAACGACAATATAATTCTAAATCCTATAACTAAGCTATGAATGATCATATTCTGATCAATGAAATATGCTCATATTCAGTATGATTTCAAATTGCCTAATATTTGTGTTGCGCATAATTAATACATCGTTATTGCGCATGTTTTATTTCAACTTCTGTTGATGTTTTTATGCGGCAAATAGCAACCAGCGACTTGGCCGGCGGAATCGTAGATTGAACATCTAAGGGACAGGCCGTGATATTGGCTGCAGGCTAGGATACCTTATGGTGATTTATAAGTAGATGTATTTGTATCTAATTGATGTGATAACTCTGAAGTACGATTGTAAATGATAACAGTAATTGTTGAAAATTGGAATAGGCCTTTACTAAATCATAATGGCAGTGAGCTGAATATGTTCAGATACGTGATCTTATTGCTTGATTCGCCACATCTGTGACATGAGAGTGGCTTTCACCGCTGTCATAGTTTCGCTTCAGAACTCAGTTGCAGTTTTGATTAACCAGTATCACTCGCGCGCACATCGATTGCGCAGCTTCCTATGGGCATATTTGGTTTACATGTACACTTTATTTAAGTTTGTTCGTGTACTTTATATTTACGTTAAATTTAACGTCTTAACTTCCTATCGTTATTTATGTTAAAAATATATTTATAAAAAAAAAAAAAAAAAACAACTTTATATATAGGCCCTATTTATTTCGTTTTATATATATTTACAAAGGTTTTAACTATATATTTGTGTTTGACAATATTTTCACAAACGGCGACTTTATATTTTGGTTTTAACTCTATATATTTGTCGTTGACAATATTGTCACAAACGGCGCCTCGGTAGAAGTAATTTCGTCGAGCGACTGAATTATTTCTGTATATCGGGTATTTTTTCTGCAATATTTCTATTTCATCATAGTGGAACTTCATCAGAAAATTGATTGAATCAGTAAAAGTAAATCTCGAAAGCGAGAATCGAAAAGAAATGTTGATATTTCTTGTCTTAACGCTGGAATAGTCATGATTTAGGTATACGAAGTACCCCTATAGAGCCTATAGTCGGTTGTATCGATCAACTCGAGTCATGTCACCAGAGAATAGAGAAGATGGGCTACGATTGGTCAAGAGTTTGAAGACCCAGATGTAAACAAAACAGGGAGGAAGATCGGCGAGTATAAGATCATGTAGCGACCATACGATAGAGAAGCATATAAGATTTTAATTTATTGAAGATTGAGATTGACTGACCTGTATCCTCTCATCCGTCCATCATCTGACCTTGGATCATGTTTAGACATGTTAGGGGATTCCTCCGCGGTGATGCGGTTTGGCGATGATGCGGTCTGCCTCCGCGGGCAGAAAGTAGTCCCAAATACGTCGGTTTTCGTGAGAATGTTCGACAATCTTCAGGGGCGGGAGGGGCCCGTAGTGGACTGATCGGATCGAGTAAGGTGTCAAAGTGAAGCGCCCCTCCAGGACCATATGGCATGCATGTACTGCCTTGTATCTGGGGTTTTTCCATCATGCGGCGGTCACGTGATCAGGAATGCATGTACTGACTTGTATGCCGTCCATTCATTTGAGTCGGGGCCTTGGGGTCCCTACGGAAGGATTTCGCAAGTCATGGGTGGGTGTATGTAAAATGAGGATTTGTCTCGAAAATATAAAAAGCGGAACACGGACTTTACCCCTACAATAGAGGAAACCCCCTATCAACCCTATCCCAAAGGGCTAATATCGGTCCCCGGCTTATCGGGGTCTGCCTATCAAGTCATGGATGGGAGCATGTAAAATCAGGATTTTTCCCGAAAACATAAAAAGCGGAACACGGACTTTACCCCTAAAATAGGGGAAAACCCCTATCAACCCTATAGCAAAGGGCGAATATCGGTCCCCGGGCTTATCGGGGTCTGCCTATCAAGTCATGGGTGGGTGCATGTAAAATGAGGATTTGTCCCGAAAATATAAAAAGCGGAACACAGACTTTACCCCTACAATAAGGGAAAACTTCTATCAGCCCTATCCCAAAGGGCTAATATCGATCCCCTGGCTTATCGGGACCTGCTCAGAGAGGTAGGGCGGGGAGTGGGTGCATGTAAATTTAGAATTTGTCCCGAAAATATAAAAAGCGGAACACGGACTTTACCCCTACAATAAGGGAAAACTCCTATCAGCCCTATCCCAAAGGGCTAATATCGGTCCCTGGCTTATCGGGGCCTGCTGAGAGAGGTAGGGTGGGGGAGTGGGTGTATGTAAATTTAGGATTTGTCCCGAAAATATAAAAAGCGGAAAACGGACTTTACCCCTACAATAGGGGAAAACTCCTATCAACCCTATCCCAAAGGGCGAATATCGGTCTCCCGGGCTGATCGGGGCCTGGGTGAAGGGTGGGTGTATGTAAAATGAGGATTTGTCTCCGAAAATATAAAGGCGGAACACGGACTTTACCCCTACAATAGGGGAAAACTCGTATCAACCCTATCCCAAAGGGCAAATATCGGTCGCCCGGGCTGATCGGGGCCTGGGTGCAGGGTGGAGGAGTGGGTGGATGTAAATTCAGGATTTGTCCCGAAAATATAAAAACGGAACACGGACTTTACCCCTACAATAAGGGAAAACTCCTATTAGCCCTATCCCAAAGGGCTGATATCGGTCCACTGGCTTATCGGGACCTGCTCAGAGAGGTAGGGTGGGGAGTGAGTGCATGTACATTTAGGATTTGTCCCGAAAATGTAAAAAGCCGAACACTGACTTTACCCCTACAATAAGGAAAAACTCCTATCAGCCCTATCCCAAAGGGCTAATATCGGTCCCTGGCTTATCGGAGCCTGTCGACAGAGCTAGTATGGGGAGTGGGTGCATGTAAATTGAGGATTTGTCCCGAAAATATAAAAAGCGGAACACGGACTTTACCCCTACAATATGTGAAAACTCTTATCAACCTTGATGAAGCTCTCGTGGAGGAGCATCCGACTGGACTAATGGTTAGTCCGGTTTCAATATTTTGCGCATGCGCAGTCTGGCCGTCGTATAGAAAGCAGGCATTATTGGGGGGTATGTGGGGGAGTGTTTGGGTAGAGATGGACCACTATGGGTCCAAATGGGTCGTGGGAGGTGTCCAAGTGAAGCTTTTGTGAGGTAGAGTCAGAATGGCGTGTTTTTAACTGCAAGTCGCATTGTGTCGTGGGAGGTGCCATCTTGTAGCTTTCGGAGTGGAGACTCCGATTTGAGGGCTGTCCGCGTCATCTGTGACGTCATCGGTGACGTCATCAGTACGAGTAGTAGCGAAAGCGGGCATTTTGGGGAAGTGCAGGAAGGTATTTGGTGTAGAGATGGACCATCCTTGGTCCGAATGCGTCGTGTAGGGTGTCATCTTGTAGCTCTCGGAGTGTACATCCCGATTTGAGGGATGTCCACGTCATTGGTGACGTCATCAGTACGAGTGTAGCCAAAGTGGGCATTTTGGGGCAGTGAAGGATGATATTTGGTGTAGGGAGGTACCATCCCTGGTCCGAATGCGTCGTGGGGGTGTCATGTTGTAGCTCTCGGGGTGGAGATCCCGATATGAGGGATGTTCACGTCATCTGTGACGTCATTGGTGATGTCATCAGTACGAGTAGTAGCGAAAGTGGGCATTTTGGGGCAGTGAAGGATGGTATTTGGTGTAGAGATGGACCATCCTTGGTCTGAATGCGTCGTGGGAGGGGTCATCTTGTAGCTCGCGGGGTGTAGACCCCGATTTGAGGGATGTCCACAGCATCTGTGACGTCATTGGTGACTTCGTCAGTACGGGTAGAAATCAAAGTGGAAATTTTGGGTAAGTGAAGGAAGGTGTTTGGTGTAGAGAGGGACCACTATTGATCCGAATGCGTTCTGGGAGATGTCATCTTGTAGCTTTCGGGGTGTACATCCCGATTTGAGGGGTGTTCGCGTCTTCTGTGACGTCATTTGTGACGTCATCATTAGGAGTAGTTGCGAAAGTGGGCATTTTTGGGCAGTGAAGGAAGGTATTTGGTGTAGAGATGGGCCATCCTTGGTCCGCCTGCGTCCTGTGAGGTGTGCATTATACCATATCTTTGCTGTATTATATCACATCTGTCTCGCATCATACCAAATCTGTGCTGTATTATACCATATCTGTCCTGTGTTATACAATATCTGTCCTGTATTATACTAAATCTATCCTGTATTGTATCATATATGTCCTGTATTATACAATATATATTCTGTATTATACAATCGCATAGCGGTTGTCATGAATAACATCAAGTTCAGCAATGTTCATACAGTTTATTATCCCCAATGTTACATCATACCCAGGCTGGGGGAGCCGCCCTGGGTATGTTTAGTATGTTCACAGCAAAACAAATTGAAATATCAAACACCATGTTTTATTATTTAACGCACCGTCACATTAGGTACAAGTGTTTACTGAGCTCAAGTCAACGATCAGCATGTAGACATATAGAGTATGTACGGCATGTTATGGTATTCATCAGTGCATGGGTGACGCGTTCAACCCATGGTGTGGTCGGTCAGATTGGTCACGAAAAACGTGACATTGGTGACTCTCTCTACTATCCACTTGATGTTGGAGCGTTGTTGTTGGGTCCATCTCAAGGGATCCAATTGGTCCACTTCGTCCAGCACGGGCTGTAGCGACGCCCGGTTAATGATGGTAAACGGTTGGTCAAATACCCGGATGTTACTGATCGGGTAAAAGTATTGGACTTGGCCTGTCTCCTTATGTTGCAGTACATAACCAAACGCCAGATTTAATTTGAAGGACGTAGCTTGGTCATTGAAGATGGCTTCCACGTAGGTGCATAGACGGGCGAGGTTGGTCAGTCGGAAATTGTAGATATCTTGAATAGGGCGATGACGGTGGAAACAGTGCCGTATCATGGACCAACGGCGCCGATAGATGTCACTCACTGGATGGGCGTACTGTAAGGGATCGCTGGGATCATCCACCGCATCTTCCAGAAAATGTTCGTTGCTGTCAGGCGTATGACTGGGAACAGTAATGCTAGGGACCGGCTGGATATCTAGGCTCTTCTGAACTGTGGGTGATCGCATCACCAGTGGCATTCGTCTCCCCGGGCTCATCTTCACTAGGTCCGACCCTCATGGATGCCTCTTTAGTGGAAAGTTGTCGCTCATACCGTGGTGACGGACCATGAATCAAACGTTGGTGCTGTCTTAACTGACTGGGTCGTTTGAAGAGTTGACCACAATCGTTACATTGTTCCGCCGCGCCCTCGTGAAGTGAGCGTTCGTGGCGCAGTAAAGCATCTTCCCGATTAAATGACCGTGCGCAGGTTATACAAGTATATCGTGCACTGTTGTGGATGGAGGACTCAAATGTTCTGGGCGAGTAAATGGCTTCTGGCAAGTTGTGCACGTGAACATCGCGGACCACGAACACCGAAATTTAACACAAACACTGCCTGACCCTGTCTGAAGTAACGGAAGTTGTTCCATATGTGAATCGGGCGATGGACGGATGCATGTGAGCCGTGTTTTGAGCGAACGTCGCATTAATAACTCACATGGTGCTTTCCCTGTCGTAGTTTGAGGCGTTGTGCGGTATGACAGGAGGAATCGTTGCAGTTTGTCCTCCATGTCACCTGGTTGATTTTCCATTTTCTTCAGAGCCTTCTTGAAGCTCTGGACGAAACGTTCTGCCTGTCCATTTGTTGCTGGGTGACCTGAGGCAGTAAGTGTATGGCGAATAGCGTTCATTTTCAGAAAATGCTGAAATTCTTCTGCTGTGAACTGACTTCCATTGTCAGTTACTATGTGCTCTGGAAGACCGAATGTAGCACATATCCTTCGTAGTTGTTTGATGGTTGCCACGGAGGTGATATTTTTCATGGTCACTACTTCAAGCCATTTGGAGTGTGCGTCGACTACCACCATGAAGTATCGGTTACGGAACGGTCCAGCAAAATCAACATGTATCCGTTTCCATGGTTTTTGTTGATTGTCGTCTTATAGTCACCGCAAAGACGAACATCGCCTGAAGGCTTCAACACTGGGACTACTGGAGTAGCCCATGGAGAGTGATTGACCTTTTGGTCTTTGATATATGTTGCCACTTGTGGGAAGTTGATGCTGGGTCGACATCGGGCATTACAGACTAGTCTTTTGTGTTAAATGCCGTCATTTACATCTGACGACGATACAGCTCACCAATCTCCAATGTACGCGTTGTCACAGCGAAACAGCTCACCAATTACCAGTATACGAGTTGTCAGAGCATTTCCATCATAGCTCTCTAGATTTGTATCTAATACCGCTTATGCCTGTGCTAGGGTCCGTGTGGTCATATCATCCAAGTTGCCACATGAACAGGTACAATAAAAGCGTACCTGAGATACAACACATATCACGAATCGTTAGATTCTTGGTATGTGCTTTAGAATAGGTTAACCAGAAGACTATTCTGTGAAGTCATGTGACGCAGTCAGTATGTCGGCACCTCTTCCCACTTCCCTTATATGTGTTGTAATTTTTTCCTGTATATGGCGAGATTCTGCTGGTGGACGTTTCGTCCCCGAGGCCCGCCCCCTGTACAGACCTTTTGGTCTTTGATATATGTTGGCATTTGTGGGAAGTTGATACTGGGTCGACATCGGGCCTTACAGACTAGTCTTTTGTGTTAAATGCCGTCATTTACATCTGACGACGATACAGCTCACCAATCCCAATGTACGAGTTGTCACAGCGAAACAGCTCACCAATTACCAGTATACGAGTTGTCAGAGCATTTCCATCATAGCTCTCTAGATTTGTATCTAATACCGCTTATGCCGGTGCTAGGGGCCGTGTGGTCATATCATCCAAGTTGCCACATGAACAGGTACAATAAAAGCGTACCTGAGATACAACACATATCACGAATCGTTAGATTCTTGGTATGTGCTTTAGAATAGGTTAACCAGAAGACTATTCTGTGAAGTCATGTGACGCAGTCAGTATGTCGGCACCTCTTCCCACTTCCCTTATATGTGTTGTAATTTTTACCTGTATATGGCGAGATTCTGCTGGTGGACGTTTCGTCCCCGAGGCCCGCCCCCTGTACAGACCTTTTGGTCTTTGATATATGTTGGCATTTGTGGGAAGTTGATGCTGGGTCGACATCGGGCCTTACAGACTAGTCTTTTGTGTTAAATGCCGTCATTTACGTCTGACGACGATACAGCTCACCAATCTCCAATGTACGAGTTGTCACAGCGAAACAGCTCACCAATTACCAGTATACGAGTTGTCAGAGCATTTCCATCATAGCTCTCTAGATTTGTATCTAATACCGCTTATGCCGGTGCTAGGGGCCGTGTGGTCATATCATCCAAGTTGCCACATGAACAGGTACAATAAAAGCGTACCTGAGATACAACACATATCACGAATCGTTAGATTCTTGGTATGTGCTTTAGAATAGGTTAACCAGAAGACTATTCTGTGAAGTCATGTGACGCAGTCAGTATGTCGGCACCTCTTCCCACTTCCCTTATATGTGTTGTAATTTTTACCTGTATATGGCGAGATTCTGCTGGTGGACGTTTCGTCCCCGAGGCCCGCCCCCTGTACAGACCTTTTGGTCTTTGATATATGTTGGCATTTGTGGGAAGTTGATGCTGGGTCGACATCGGGCCTTACAGACTAGTCTTTTGTGTTAAATGCCGTCATTTACATCTGACGACGATACAGCTCACCAATCTCCAATGTACGAGTTGTCACAGCGAAACAGCTCACCAATTACCAGTATACGAGTTGTCAGAGCATTTCCATCATAGCTCTCTAGATTTGTATCTAATACCGCTTATGCCGGTGCTAGGGGCCGTGTGGTCATATCATCCAAGTTGCCACATAAACAGGTACAATAAAAGCGTACCTGAGATACAACACATATCACGAATCGTTAGATTCTTGGTATGTGCTTTAGAATAGGTTAACCAGAAGACTATTCTGTGAAGTCATGTGACGCAGTCAGTATGTCGGCACCTCTTCCCACTTCCCTTATATGTGTTGTAATTTTGTAGAATTCCTTCTGCTTCCAACCTGTCAATCTCATTCTCAACTTTCTCACGCATGGCGAAAGGTAGGGCACGTGATTTACAAAACACTGGTTTTGCACCTTCCTCCATTTCCAAACTTGCCTTTGTTCCCTTCAGATGTCCTAATCCGCCAGAAAGAACAGTTGAATACATCTCCTGAAGTTGTTGCACCACATCATCATTTCCCACATTGTGCACATTTATGGTTTTTCCTATCATGTTTTTCCAAGGATCCATAAATGCCAACCAGTCTCGGCCTACTAGAGCTGGCCCATTGCCTTCCACTACCACGAGTGGAAGTTCCTTCTTTTCCCCTACTAATGAAACTTGGTAAGTTTCCCTTTCACTGGAATAGAATCACCGCTATACGAGCGTAGCTTAGCTGAGCCATGTTCCAGTTTTATGTCCACAAAGTATTCATTTTGAGTTTCCTCACTGATGAGAGTGACCGCGGACCCAGTATCGACTTGAAAATTCACAACACGACCACTTACGGAGATGTCCGCTTTCATTTTATTTGGAGTGTCCTGTTGTGGATTTACTGACGACACGACAAACAAATCTGCAAGATTCCAATCTGTGTCATCCTCAACATATTTCAGCTTTTGGCCTTTATTTTTCTTTCGGCCAGATTTGTCCTGAAAATTCTTCACACGGCACGCATGAGCCACGTGACCGATTTTTCCACATGAATGGCAAGCAGAGTTAATATATGTGCAGTCAGGGGATTGATGCTTGTGAGAATTGCAGCGATAACATGATGTTTGTTGTGGTTGTTGCCATGTTTGTTTCTTGTTACCATAGTAACCAGTACCTGTGTTTTTGAACTTACTGTTCCACGGGTTTTTGTTTCGGTTAAACACTTTTTCCACGTCACCCACAGCGGAAGTTGTGGTCGACTGCTGGAAGTGTAGCTTCTTTGCTTCGCGAGTTGCAGTCTCATGTGCCAGGGCTATTTGGTGAGCCCGTTCGAATGTTAATTCGTTTGTTTCTTGCGGCAAACGTCGACGGATTGACTCGTTTTGCAATCCTGCTACAAAACGATCACGTAGCCACATCTGTAAGTTGTCATTATACTGACAATCTTCTGCTAGCCTCTTTAATAGTCTGGCTATGAAAGAGTTAATGTCTTCGTCTGCATTTTGCATACATCTGTTAAATGTGCATCTTGCTGAAATAATATTTGGGGGTGGTTTGAGGTGATCTGATAGTTTCTTCTTAATTTCTTCATAAGTTTTGTCAGCCACTTTCTCTGGGGCAAACAAATCGTGGGTTAATTTGTATAACTCGTCCCCCATACTACTGATCAAAATGTGTGTGCGTCTTTTCGCATCCTTCACATCGTTTGCTTCCGTGCAGCTATGAAATCTGTCACAGAAAGTTATAAAATCTTCCTTCTTACCAGAAAATTTTGGAATGGGTACAGCAAAATAGCTCGTGACTTGTTCCTGATCACCCATGGTTCTGGTCTGTGTTTTCCAGCACTAAAACGCGTGATTTTAGTTGTCCCGGTAAAACAGTACAATAAAACGACAATGTCTGGTAATTTCCGTGAGATCTGTGACACGAAATGTCCGTAGGAAATATCCTTGGATATTCACAACACCCTCGTCGCCAATTCTGTGGTGTATTGATACACGAAGACAGGAGTTTCTCGTAAAAACTACAACTGTAATTCACATAAATCAGATCATTACAAATGGCGGCTACACAACGTGGTTGGCATCAGTATACAATTAATCACTTCCGGGTCGGTGCCCACGATCTACATTGTTTATAAATTTGAGAGCAGATCTTTTATGGATTTTATGAGAAGCGATTTTTCAGCATTTCTGATACATTTGATATTTCAACTTGCAGATGAGTCTTCAAACTGTACTTCCTGGTGTTGATTTGGGCCGCTTTGAAAAAAGCATGGTGGATGAAGACATGATCAGTGAAGGGTGAGAAGGCTCCCTGTTTACAAATCGAATGACATTCTGTAGCACCAATCAGCTGTCAGTGGCGGTAATTTGAAATTTCCATGGTCAACATCTGTCAAGACTTCCACTGGTAATGTCCCACAAGGTAAATATTGACATGCCAGGTGGATTTATGCATTGTGAATTTTCTGGATTTTTGCCGATTTTTAACGCTAATACATAACAAGTAACAGAATTAATTGTATACTGATGCCGGTTACGCGCCTCTGCAAACTATAGCGTGTTGCAATACCAAGTTACGAACTAATACCATACTGAAGAGACGAACTATAGTCTGTTTCAATACGTAACAGCCATGATGCTAAATGGACATATTTCGCTAAATACTGGATTGGCTTCTCTCTGAGATCTATTGATCGTTCCAATTTGTTCCCCCATTCCGACCATATTCCACCATTCTACACAACCCTATATTAGAATCTTTTCGGCACTTTTCCAAATTATATCCAAACTTTGTCTGGTTTCAGCCTTTCACGGTTAAACAATTTTACTCGCTTCTCATAGCTCATGTTGTTCAACTTCCGCGTACATTCAGACTATTCCCAACCATTGATTTTCGAGTTTTTTGGAAAAATATTCTTAATCCCAATATTGATCCGAGCGCGCGAGATGTGGCTTGAAAACTGAGTCACGACATTCTGCCAACAAAATATCTGTTGTACCAACGTAGAGTATTAACTGCGAATCTCAACTGTTATTCCTGTACTCAAATTGAAACCACTGAGCAATTAATGCTCTTATGCCCAATGTCAGACCTTTATGGAATCTTGTGTTGGGTTGGATTTCCGATTTTTCTGGGATCCGTCCAAGTTATAATAGTTCCGTTCTGCGTTTCGGCATTCTCCCCAGATTTCAAAATCGAACACATTTTTCGCTGGCTCTATTACTCATCTTTGATGCTCGTTTTTAGTATTTTGGTTATGTCGCAATGAAACAAAGTTTGAGAATGCGACGGTGAATTAATCCTGCTTCATAAATCGTCCGTTATCTTGCTATATTAAGACTCCGAATTTTGGCCGATTTTTTACGTTTTCCTGTTGATTACTTTCAAACATTTTGGTGCTTTTCCCCCGTTTTCTGTAAAGTAACAAATGGCCGTGTAGTTTTTCTGTTCGATTGAGCTAATTCGAATAGGCGTGGCTTGTGAGAGATCATTTGTTTACAAATATGTGTTTCGTTGTCAATTCCCTTTGGGCGTGGCTTATCATTTGTACAATGTATCCCATTAGGTTTCATTTGTAATTACATTGTGTATGACTGCCTGGCGTGATCTGGTACGTTTCTTTCAGACTTTATGAACCGCTCAAGAAAGGACATTTCAGCATGCACGAAATGTTCTCAAACTGAAAGTTACCTTTTTTTGTTAATGTTATAAACACCGTCAGCGTGTTTTGTCTCGTCCGACCCATCCACGTATTTTGTTTTCAATATCCAATTTGTTACAATTTATAAACATAAGAGCTTATACATATAGTTTTAATAGCTGTACTGTCTTTGTCGCGTGTGTAGTCCTTTTTATTTTGATTATTATCTAATTATTGCCGCGTTTTTATAGCATGTCTGAATGATGATTATGAATATTTATATATATGCGGATAATAAATTCAACGATTTATAAAAAAGAAAAAAGAATGCAATGGCTCTGACTGCGAACAGGATGTAGTTCACAACAAAATAGCTACATGCCTGCCGGCAGTGGCAGATGCTGCCAGGTATGAAAGTGCATACATAGAGGATCTTACACAAGTGGCTAAAAATATGACAAGTTATGACACGAGTTGAGTAAGTTTTATATGTTGCGAGCTTTAGCGAGCAACATATAAAACTTACTCAACGAGTGTCATAACTTTCATATTAAATAGCCACGAGTGTAAGATTCTGTTTATCACATAACTGATTTTAAGCAAATTATAAACGCAATAATTCGAAATATTTTATCATCGAATCTATCTCAAACTTTTCTTTCTTTGTTTCTTCACGACGAAAAAAACGTCCCCTTTTAAGGCTGTTCAGTTTCCACAGCATTTCAAAATATCATAGACCATTTCACAACAGAATGCAGTAAGTGTAACTTGTTAATTAGCTGTTCTTCATACATTATTTATTTTGGATCATGTCATGCCACAAGTTACACTCGTGTTCGCTGCATGTCATCGTGCGCGCGACATGTTGACGAGTTCCCAGCGACGTGACGACAAGCTAGGATGACAAGATCATTTTGAATACCGTGCGTAATCCGTTTGAAGTCTATAATCATCCAGATCTATATTGGAAGAAATAAGCGAACATCGAGAAGATTCCATGTAGATATATTACAGAAGAATGAACAAACGTTTACTTTCGAGATCTGACGGGATACGGTACCCAAAATGGCGGCCTGGCTCGATTCCACAGGCATTTGATAAGGGTCGGTATAAGATGGGTATCTCAGTAATATCTTAATTATCCGTGGTAGTTATGTATCTACATATATGGACCCCACCAACTAAGGTCGCAGACAAGGTACCGCACTGTCCATTACAACCCGAATTTAGATAGAAATTTCCAAGGGAAAAGTAACAGTTCATGCACATGCCTTTTATCCAATAAATGATGTTTGTTGAACGTACCTGCTGCATTGATCTTAATTATTTACTGCAACAAAAAGATGTATTTCATGTAACTCGACAAATATGGTTGAAACAATTTTCTTAACAACGTTAACCGAACATGAGGAGATACACGGCATTTGATAGGCCAATATCGCTGTCTCTGTAGAAGTCAAGATTTCCGCATTCCATGGAATTTGTGATGACCGTAGCAACCAGTGCATTGACCAATCAAACGACTCGTACTTGTTACGTTTCGGAAAGCGTTGTTAAGAGAATTTCAAACAAGATGGCGAGTGATTTACCTTCACTCCGTGTTAGAAGAATGGGGTATATAACATTATGACAATAGTGAGTATATAAAGTTTTATTTGTTACTACACCGACACAAAGGTCAATTGTGATTCATTTATCAATGAATAACTAACTGTTGGCCAGAGATCATCCATCCATACTGACTCCATGTTACTAGTATATGGGGAGTACACTACACATACATATCATTTTAATCATTACAAAGACAATTTGGTGACTGATGACAACCCATCCATTACTGACCCTTATCAAATGCCTGTGCTCGATTCGCCAAACAACAAGGACAGACTACGGTACGTGAGTACTTTATACAAAATATGAAGCTCAAAACTGTCGAAATAATGTATTGCCGATCATTGCTGCTTGTATGGCTATTGACAATTATAGTATGCAGGTCGATGCATGTATCTGGATAAAATGATCGTCTTGCAGATATCTATGTTGTTGTTGCACTTGTAAACATAGCATTTCGTAGTAAAATTTTATCAATGGAAAAAATAGTTCAATGACGTCACCATCAAGCGTAGTAATTTATTTTCTCACGCTATATGTACTATCCAATCAGCTTGTTTGAAAGTGTTATGTCACTAGTTACATACGATATTTACGTCATGGCTTTATTTCACTGAATAACAACACAGTTATGTGATAAAACAATGGATTACACTGGGTCATAGGTAGCCCCATCCTATATTAGGAGATATACATGAATTTATACCTGGACAATGGAGGATTCCATTGGAGTGTATATGGGTAGCACCAGCCTATAATAAAGTGATGCTACTAGATGGATATTCTATTCTATTATATGGATTACCATGGCATTGGAGGATTACAATGGAATTGTTTCATATATTATATCGTAGCATGATCATGACCATTCTCCCACCATGCATAGTGGAGTGTATATGGGTAGCACCAGCCTACTATGCGACTATGCATAGTTGAGTTTGAGTCACGCCATCCTCATTTACATTCTTATTTTATTTATTTTTTCAGTTTAAGCCATGGAACAGGCCACCGGGAATTTATTTACTATGACCACGATTTTACATATCCTTTCACGCCCACAGGTCGAGGGTTATAGGATTTTGCAATATACATTTTCGAACGGGTTCTCTGTTTCATTCATAATAACAGCATATGCTATTCTCTGTGGTTTGTAATAAATTGCAACTATATTGGCCATATCCTGACATTGCTGGTTTATTTAAAGTTGTGTATAATTAACCCGGAGTGATATACATGATGAGGGTGAGGAGCTTACGCTACTATCTGCGGTGTTGGGATTTACATCCGTGGTGTCTCCTTACATCCGTGGTGTTGGACTTACATTGGCGGCGTTGGACTTACATCCGTGACGTTGGACTTGCATCGGTGACGTTGGACTTGCATCCAAGGTGTTGAACTTACATCCGTGGTGTTGGGACTTGCATCCGTTGTGCTGGGACTTGCATCCACAGTACTGGACTTACATCAGCGGCGCTGGACTTACATCTGTGGTGTTGTGACTTACATCCGTAGTGTTGGGAATATACGATGTAGACTACAGACTTATACTTTTATCAAATAACCATGTTCACCCACCATTGGTGGATCCTGGTTGAGGTATTCAGTGTGTATTCGGTTTCCTACCGCCGAGGAAACACAGTACCGTATAGCGAAACTAAGAGGTTTTCATTCTAGGGTGACTTATTATCCGAGTCAAGTGAACTCCAATACACTTACCCTTGCCCGATATTATAATCTTTGCTTCGACCGTCTTAAAGCTGTGTGTCAATGCTGCCTTTCTAAGGTGATGGTTTATCAGCGCAACTGGGATACCAAGCATCTGTAAGCCTGCAAAACATTAACAAAACTCACAGGTATTACACTCATGTGAAATATTATCGTGATTCGATCCCTCACCATAACGTCCTCCATTTATGCGAACCAGAATTAAGCAAGTCCCGATGATACATGAGCGAACCTACACGGCAAATCAGGTGTTTAGTGTTCAAACATAAAGGGACTTTCCACACCTGACGCAGTAAGCTCCTCCGCTTGGGGGTATCACACCAGATACGGGCGACAAACGCAGCTGCATTATCACGAGGGTCAAACAAAACGAACGAGGTCGGGGAATAACGTCAAAAACCAACACTGAAATTTCTGGACGTTAGATTTGTATCAGGACTTGAATTCCGGCGTACATTGATTGGCTATTATACCTGACTAGGCCGGAAATGGTTTGTGACGTATTTTAAAATGTTTCTGTAATATTTGGCTCTCAAGTATATCAAAAGTACATTTTCAAATTTTAATCGGAAAATTATCTGGGCCAGTTTGATTGGCCAACCTTTACCGTAATGGTGTTACCTATTTCATGGCGGTCTTATCTTGAAACAATGGTGGGGGATGTATGCTGATTTTTTTTTATGTGTTTGGGCGAAAAGGCCAAGCTACCTGGTGTGGTGGGTCATTTGTGGCGGAGAATATTAGGGAGTATAGTTTTCTCAAGATGTGCTCTGTCAATTCTGCTTTTTCTCGTCAAAAGACGAAGAAAAAGACACTGTGATGGGTCAGTAGCAAAATCGCCGCGGCGACTGAGGCGAGCGGCGCGATTGAATTGAATGTCTGCATTCACGTCGCCCGCCTTCACCGCCGCGACGCTTTGCCGCAGTTATATTACTACATTCACTCCTAAAACAGTTGTTTCAGTATAAGAACAGTTCTGTTACTATAATTCCTTTGAGATCAGTTATATTACTACATTCACTCCCAGAACAGTTGTATTACTGCATTCATTCTTAGAACAGTTATATTGCTACATTCACTCACAAAACACTTATATTACAGTTTACTACATTCACTCTTAAAACAGTAATATTACCACATTCACTCCTAGAATAGTTATATTACTATATACACTAGTAGTATATATAGAGCATTTCGAGTATTATTTTGCCGGGGGAGGTAACTCTTGCATCCACCAGGGGGCGCCACCAGTCCCGTATGACTGAACATGATAGGACATGTACTGAAGTGTGACGTCATGTATGACGTCACTTCCGGTCTGCGTGAATCGGGCGTATGTATTCCTTCGCGGTGATGCGGTCTGGTGGTGATGCGGTCGCGGGAAAAAGCTTCCGCGGAGAAAAAGTAGTCCCCAGACTTCAAATACGCTGCATGGTCCGATTGGGTCGAGTGAGGTATCAAAGTGAAGCATTCGTGAAGGGGCATCCAGTCATGGATGGGTGCATGCAAAATTAGGATTTTTTCTCGAAACTATAAAAAGCGGAACACGGACTTTACCCCTAAAATAGGGGAAAACACCTATCAACCCTAGTCAAAAGGGCTAATATCGGTCCCCGGGCTTATTGGGACCTGCCTATCAAGTCAATGGGGTGGGTGCTTTATAAAATTAGGATTTTTTCCCGAAAATATAAAAAGCGGAATACGGACTTTACCCCTAAAATAGGGGAAAACCCCTATCAACCCTAGCCAAAAGTCAATGGGGTGGGTGCATGTAAAATTAGGATTTTCCCCCGAAACTATAAAAAGCGGAACACGGACTTTACCCCTACAATAGGGGTCTGTATTATACAATATAAGGGAAAATGCCTGTATGGGGTATGGGGATGGTCATTTTTTTCGTGGGCTTTACTATGGCTTGTGGGGTCGCGTTTTTCTCGTCTCGTCAAGAAAATGACAATGGGAAGGGTCCCGGAGCGAATCGGTGAAATTTTTGGGAAAAGTCACCGAGGTCTGTATTTAGGCCCATAGGCTGGCCATGGGGGGTATAGGTCCAACCTGGGAAATTCACACACGTTCATTGTGATATGGGTTGCTTGGATTTGTTTTTCACGTCTCGTCATTTAGAACACGATGGGAAGGGTCCTGGAGCGAAACGGTGAAATTTTTGGAAAAAGTCACCGAGGCCTGGGTAGGCCCATAGGCCTATACTGCATGGCTATGGGTGTATAGGTCCATACGGGGTGGACGTTTTGAAATCTAGGTGGGCCAATAATGGCCCGATGGGGTCGACTGAGGTATCAATGTGAAGCCTATGTGAGGGGGCAACCGATGGGATGGATGTGGGGTAGGAATATCGTCATTCTGCGCATGCGCAATAGACAAAGTGTATGGAAATAGACGTTTTGGGATCTAGGGGAGCCACTAGTGGGCCGATTGGATCGAATGAGGTATCAATGTGAAGCCTATGTGAGGGGGCATCTGATGGAGTGAGTGCGGGGTTGAAATATCGTCACCCTGCGCATGCGCAGTGGACAAAGGGTATGGAAATAGACGTTTTGAGGTCGAGGTGGGCCACTAGTGGGCCGATGGGATCGAGTGAGGTATCCATGTGAAGCCTATGTGAGGGGGCTAGACTAGGGTGTCGTTTCCATTCTGCTGCGCAGGTCACGTGGGTTGTGACGTCACTTCCGGGTTTCACCTCCAAACCCAGAAGAGTTCCAATGTTCTCTTAGACGTCCGGATGTTCAACCTCCGCGCGCGTCATCACCGGCAGTGCGCGGATGAATGTCGGGTCAAAAGGTCAAATGTCACATCCAGGTCAAAAGGTCCAAGGTCTCCCTTTCGGCAACGTTCGGAGACAATGTTGCGGCATCCATATACAGAGCTTGAACCCCAAAAGGAGATTGTAAATTAACCTGGGAAGGATGGGCAGTTCCATCTGGACCAATCAGCGGTCGAGAAAAAGAGCCAATGAGCGATCGATAAAAGAACCAATGGACGGGTACTAGAATTTCGCTCACGTCTGCGCCTATATCCGGGTACTGGGATGCTTTCGCCTACGTCCGCGCCTACATCCGGGTTCTTGTACACCCGGGTAATGTTTTCTGGACATGGATGGGTTACCTTTGGCTCCATTCTAGGCCACTGATTGGCTAATACGGTGTTCAAAGCCAGTTTCATGCATTATGCTCATATAGAAAACACACAAGACAGGGTTTTTTGGTGAGATCTCGTTTTGTTTTTTATTCAGTGAACAACAACAACGTGAGAACAACCACGTGAAAACTGAAGCCCAGAACAGGGGGCTTGTACATTGAAAGAACTGAAGCCCAGAACAGGGGGCTTGTAAACTTAAGCCCAGAACAGGGGGCTTGTACATTGAAAGAACTTAAGCCCAGAACGGGGCTTGTACATTGAAATGATGGGCCGCCTAGTCATATACGAGTACATCGCGGTCCTCGGCCTTGGGGTACTCGTCAAACATCTGTACGATGGTAGATAAGGGTCTTCCCCGGCATCGATGGTACAGGTAAAACAAGCAATATTGTCCGCACACGCTACTGGCCAGGCTTTGCAACGTTTGACTGTTCCAACACCATGTCTCTGTGCCTTGATCCATGAAGTCTGTTAAATCGGGATGGAGGGGTGGCAGGCCGTACGGGTCAAAGTATTCGACCTGCTGTTCTGTCAAGTACACGCCCACCCAATGTTCACCGGGCCGATCCATCGGGTCCGTGTTGAGAACGTATGCAGCAGGATACACACGGTCTAATGGGAACACATCTCGGGCGAACACCCTTGAAAGACCATACGTGTCCCTGGGTCATTCTCCAGCACGGTGGTTATCTGGTCTGTATCCATGTTAGGTGGAAAAGTCACACAGGACGTTGCACGCCTTGTCCACTTGAATGATGTTGTCAAACTCGGCGTAGCAGATCACATTGACGGTGGTCCCGAGGGCTCGTGCAAAGTGGATTCCCAACCGTAAATTGCCTTGCTTGGCCAGGGCCAGCTGATGGTCGTTCTCTAAGGTGGGGGTCAGATCGAAACAGAACAACGTGTATCCGTTCGCGTAGTCCTCCCGACTGATCAAATTTCCTTCGTCCTGGTTGATTTGATCGGTGGCTGTAAACAGGCTCTGATAGGCTCGAATGAAATTCCTGCGCCCAAAGTTCGGTGTTAAGGCCGTGGCTGGGACCTGTTGTCCATCCACATGCAGGGCCACAAAATTGATGCCGAAATGTTGAAAGTCAAACGGATTCTCTGGATAGGCTCCGCTGAAACTGGTATTTTCCACACAGGCCAGGATCAATCGCTTGGGTAGTTCCCCCAGGAACAGGTTTTCTTTGTTGGCGCCCATATTTCCAGCAGGCACAGAGAACACTTTGGTTTGTACACGTCGGATAGGGTACTCGGCTGGTTTTGTTTCCAAGGCTTTCATGTGTCCCAACTGAACGGCTGTATTCGGTTTCACTTTTCGGACATACAGGACTGCGTCTTGGATAACAATCTTATAGTCAGCTGCATGCCCATCTACGTTAGTGGCCATCAAGGCGAAGGCCGGAGGCGTCCGTATCAGTCGGATTTTGATGGGGATCTTGTTCAAGAGGTACCGGTCTTGCATGAACATGTCTGCGTGTAGTTGACCCATGAGATCCACCGAGGCACCGTTCGCAGTGAAAGCCTTCCGTTTGTTATATCCCACATTGTCCACCGTGTCCATGTGCTCGGGTGTGTCCTGGTAGAATAAAGCGGCTGTCAGCTGAGATTTTTTAGCCTCTCGGCCATACGACAACAGTGTCTCAATGTAGGCTCGATAGGGGTACGTGTTGGTCGAGTCACTGATGAGTTTGTCGCTGAGAAAAATATCCACCTGTTGAAACATCGAGTGCAGCCAGAGATTCGTCGGGCCCACCGTTGCAGCTTGGATGATTCTGGAGCCATCCCCATTGACCACCTTGGCTTTCACATACAAGTATGTATGGGCTAAATCCACATAGGCCGTATCCGCATTACTGATGGTGAACTCGATGGGCCCTGTTTCGTTGATGCTGGAGAGCGGGAGATGCTCCACCCATAATCCTTGTTCGGCACTGGTCTGTGTGGGCGGCACGGTCCACAAATCAAATTCACTGTTGGTGGAGGGACAGGACTCGGCGTGGATCAAGGACATGTTTAAGAAAAGATATCCTGGGTCTTCGATGTGCGTCGTCGCTGGGTCGGTCGTCGACTGGTGCGTGGTCTCGGTGGGGCAGCTCTTTTATTCCCTACGGTGCGTTGTGCTTTGGCCACCAAGACGCCTCCCGCTTCTTTGGCCCGCCGTTTCAAGGATTCTTTGGGTGCCGTACCCCCCAAGACATCACCGGCCACTTGCAGTCCACTGCGTACCGCTTGTTTGCCGATTGCTTTCACCCCACGCGTCACCAAGGGCAGGAACGTTTTGACGATGCTGCCGAGTATGTTCCCCAGTCCATGTCCTCGTTGCATGCGTGCACCGCTAAAGACCGGAAAGTCACCCCCGGCCTGTTGGGCATAATAGTCCATATAGCTGCGTGCATCGCACTCGTAAGGCACCTTCATTATACAAAGTGGGGAGCACGTGCTTGTCGAAAATGAAGTGCCAGCACCACTTTCCCGCGTTCGAATGCCACCGGTCGTCCCGTGTCATCTCTTATATCCACCGTGATCGTGTTGATGTCGGTTTGTCGTACGGGCAGGTAGAGCATGTGGGTGAAACTGTGGGTGACTTGATCTCCATACGTCTTTTTAATGGGGACCACCCGTAACAAAGGTGTGTTGATATCGCCCACGATGTGGTTGTCCACCACGTCCGAGTAGACGTAGAGTCCGTACATACCCGACTTCATATCCATCGGGATCTCGCCTTGGTGGGCGGTGGGACCAGCGAACGTCTGTAGATCGAAACCCAGCATTTGCTGTAGGATAGGACTCAGTACGGCACTCGCGTTGGCGGTGACGATAAGCTGTGCCTTGTCGTTGTGTGCGTTGTAATCGAAGTCCATGTGATTCTTGAAGGGAAAGGATTTGATGGGTTTTGAAGTATTCGTGACCTCCCGAAGAGCCTTATAATGCAACAGTCTTGTCAGCCCACCCATGAACTCCTTGGGGGTGAGTCGGGTGTTTTTGCCTTCGTAGGTCACCCCGTACCACACTTCATTGGCTCGCACGTTGTACCACGAGTAAGGGTATTGGATATCCACGAGGCCACATTCTCATCGTCCAGGTAAATGCAACGGTTGCGGTAACTGGGTGACGTACTTGGCCACGGTGTTGTCAGGAAACACATCCAGCGAACTGTTACTGGGTAGGGTCAGGTAAAACATGGCGACTGAGCTGTCCTGCTGCTGCTGTTGGTTTTAATAGGTGTTCCAGGCCTTGGGCGGTTGTGTTCGGCGTCGTGTTCGTCGCGTTGACTTGCTACGTGCCACGGCTCTGGAGATGTGGGGTGTCTTGATCAAGGATGGTTTTTCAAAGGTCTGAAAAGAAGGCGCCCGTTGTGGTGGTGGAGTTTTGGGGGGTGACTCCGGTTCCCATTCGGATTCCCAAGAAGGTAGTGGGCCACTCGGCGATTGCTGGGTTCGCTGCATAAAGGCCCAGCGGTGGGGGTTCCCCACCAATTCCTGCTGTATACATGCATGTCTTTCAAGCCTTGAGCGAAGACCTCCCATCCTCGAAGATCCGTGTGCGACCTGCGTTTACGCATCAGGTCATTCACTAAATCCGTCATGTGGGTCCCGGGGACCACCTGATTCTGTACCAGTAGTTCGCCTTTATCATTCCAAGTCATGTTAGGATTCTGTTTCATCCGTTGTAATACCAGGCCAGCTTGTTTCTTGAACGATGCAGGTACACTCTTCAGGACTTCGTCTTCCACCCACTGTGGGGGTGTGGGTGGTACCCCTGGTAATGGCGGCTGTTGGAGCGATGCTGAGGTCGGCGGTGTGTCACGTGGTGGTGGTGGTGGTGGTGGGATAGAGAGGATTTTGTATTGGTCCATGAACGTCATGTACCGTTGAAGCGTCTCATTGTACCGTTGTACTTTCTCACTGTCGCTTAACCCCGGTCTCTGTAAGATCTGTTGCATCTCTCCATCGAGGGTGTTTATGGTCTTCACCGTAGGTGGGACAGGGTAGGGCGATTGGAGGTTTTGAAGGAATCGTGGTTCGACGAGGACCGTTTTTTTCGTGTGGTTCATTGTCGGCCGAAGAGTCCACCCAATACTGGACCCAACACGGAAGCGGCCAACGGTGCTAAGATGGCCCCGAGAAAGCCGCCTTTCTGTAACACCTTTTTCTTTTGTGTTTGAGGGACCCGCTTCTGGACTAGGGTTCGGAGACCTGTCTTATGCTTGGCCAACTTGGTCTTCTGAGCCGGAGTCAGTGGTACGTTGCCTTTTAACAGGTTGTACCCGATCTCGCACAGACAGCGTACAAGGTCAGGGTCCGCACCGCGTACAATGGTTCGGACCAACTCGGGTGGGGCCGTCTTCAATACACGGAGCGTCGGGGCGTGCTTCCGTACTCGCGCAGACATCATGTACAACTAATGCCAGAACCCACAACTCTGCCCTTTTTATCCACCTCAGAGAACAGAGACAAAGTCAACCATGCTGTGGTATTCATTCTTTTTATTATCCCCATCATCAAACACACACTCCAGCTGGGGGAGCCACTGTGGGTGTGTTTACATTATTGTTGCATGTACACGTGGTGGGCCTCTCCGGGAAAGATGCCGGTCCGTAGTCGAAGGTGGTCGGGGGTGGCTTGCTTGAGGTCGAAGAGCATATACCCGTGGTGAGGGGTTGTCGCATCTTTGAAGGCTTCCAACGCAAACGGTGTGCGGCCGGGATACATCTGTCTCGCCAGGTGCAGCAGTTGAGTGGTATCTCTCGGGTTTTTGAAGATCACCAGGTAGTGGGCATTTAAGCTGATATTCCGATGTTCTTTGTTTTTACTGAACAGATTCTGCAAAATGTAGATGATGCTGAGCCGTCGATGGTGGCTGCCTTTGGTAAAGAGTTGGGTGACCCGCGCATCCGTCTCCGCCATGAGATCATCCAGAACCACCAAGGTGTCGGGTTCCAAATCGGCCAGGTTGGGTAGGCCTTCCACGAACGTGATGTGGGGCATTGCTGCATACGCTTCCTGCCATTCTCCGTAACACCACACGACTCGGGCAATGGGTGGAGTGATCATGCTGTCGGCGTGTTGAAGGAGCTTCCTGACGAAGTGCGTTTTGCCGGAGCCCGTCGGTCCTGCGATGACGCAAGTGAGGGGATGCTGCCACCGAGGGTCCATGGTTCGAGGTGTATCCGCTGTCGTGGTAACCCGCTCTTGTAAATTTCGTACGAGTGAACTGCAGTGGTGGTGGTGGGTACAACGTCGGTCGTCGTTGTCTGTTCACTGCGAGTGATGATGGTGGTGGGTACAACGTCGGTCGTCGTTGTCTGTTCACTGTGAGGGATGAAAGCCGGTGGGTTTTCAGACGTAGTGGCTGTACTTGGTGTAGGGGTGGAGCTTGGTGTAGAGCTCGTTGTGGCTTGTACACGGCGTGTGATGGTGACTGGGCTCGATACGGGGTTGACTGGTGCTATCTGTAGACTGGATTCACTGATGGCTGGTGTTCTCAGTTGGTTAAGTAGCGTGCTGACATAGGCTACGTCGTAAAACACACCTCCGTACAACACACTCAGCAGGGTTAGCACTATCACCATAAAGCCCACTTGCGCTTTGCGCGTTTTGGGAGACGCTGTGTTCAGAGGCAGCTGCTGTTTGTCCATAGCACCGTGGTCGAACGTGGAATGAAGGATGACGGTAGTGGTGTCTGGCTTTATAGTCGTTTCACCTGGTTGGCAGCGACCCAGGAATTGAAGGAACTGGGCCAGCCTTGTCATTTGACGAAATGAAACAGTTTGCCACGTCGACGTTCCGTTTTCAAAATCTGCTCCACCGTGTAGTAGTCTTGCTTTGTTTTTACGACAGGCTGTAATTCCATCTCGTAAAACGTCCCTAGCAACGGTTCCCCTTGAAGATCTTCCAGTTCATAGACTCGCTGCTGTCGGGGTAGGCGCCGTTTAATCAGGAAGTGCTCATCGCTCCAGTTGAGCAACTAACTTTTCTCTAATTGACCTTTGACTTTACTGATCCGTACAGGGTCCCCGATCTTGAACACCGCCTTCGGCGTTCGCTGCGATGGCCTGGGGTACAAGACACGCCGGACTTGGGCTTCATTGCGTTGGGTCACGGTAATGGGGGCTCTCTCTCTACTCCGATGATAGGCTCGATTGTAACCACTCACAAGTTGCGGGAGAACATCGATGTACCGCCTTGTATTCTTATAGGTGAAATATTTATACATGCGGCCTTTGAATGTCCTGTTGAACCTTTCCACAACGGAAGCCTTGGTCTCGTTGTACGTATGGAAGAAAAAACACCTGGGCTTTCAGAAACTGTTGGAACGGTCTGTTGAGGAATTCTGTGCCTTCGTCGGTTTGCAAATACAAAGGTTTGCGCCCGGTCTTGAAGATGTCCTTGAACGCCGCTATGAGATTCGCCCCCGTTTTCGTCCGGATGGGTACCACCCACGCATACTTCGACAGGATATCGATGCACGTCAAGATATACCGATTCCCATCGTTGTGTTTGGCAAAGGCGCTCATATCGACCAAATCTGCTTGCCACTGGGCATCTATTCCTCCCACGATGACCCGGTTCCGTAGAAAATAGCGACGGACAGCTCGATGTAAGGTATAGGTGTCTTGTTTTCTTAACCAATCTCGGACTTGGGCACGTTGTATCCCCTGGGGGTTGGCCGCTCGATAGAGAGCCGACAATGCACTATAGGCCACCGGACTGTCGGGACTGTAGTATAAGTTATCCAACACCTTCTCCCAGCGCTTCATGGTGACAAAATGATGATGGACCCTGGCTCTGTCGTTTATTTATAACGGGTATATCTTGGGCCGGAGTTTCTTTCTGATTTTCTTCGTTGGCTTCTGCCAGCACATTGTCCATGGTAAATGACCAGTCCAACTCGTCTGATTACAACACATATAAGGGAAGTGGGAAGAGGTGCCGACATACTGACTGCGTCACATGACTTCACAGAATAGTCTTCTGGTAAACCTATTCTAAAGCACATGCCAAGAATCTAACGATTCATGATATGTGTTGTATCTCAGGTACGCTTTTATTGTACCTGTTCATGTGGCAACTTGGATGATATGACCACACGGCCCCTAGCACCGGCATAAGCGGTATTAGACCGCTTGATAAGCACTTGATCCACATCTACCACGGCATCTTCCAATGCAGACCATAGATCAGGGTGAAGGGTAAAATGCACCGTACCCCCATCTAGCCGAGCCAATTGAGCAAAGAAAGGGCCGCGTCGGATGTACACATCGTGACACAAGTGGATGAGGTCGCCGTCCAGTTCACCAGACAACACCCGTTTGAATTTGGTCCAGCCCTCCCGGGACAGACGAATGTGGGCCGGGCACGGTTGTGTAGGGTCCGCATCACAGATGTCTCCCACCTCCTCCATGATATCGACCGTATCCGCATACACGTGCAGGAAAACCTCGGGGGTCAAGCTGAGATACGCCAGTATTATATGCTCCGTCATGGTCAGTACGTGAATGGTACCAGATTTGACTGTCTCTCGTATTTATAGGGAGAACCCCGTGAGATCAAAGGATTGGGTGGTCATGTCACTGGGCTGACTGAGTCTAGCCGGATAATCAATGGCATCGTCGTCTGGTTCATGGCTAGACATTTGTTCATTGGGTTCTGCCGCTACTTCTCTCAGGGCACGAGCCCCCTCCAACTCGTCTGATGACCGCTCGTCCGGTGTAAACAGCTGGTCCACGATAGGCACCACTTTCTCGAAGGCTGCCCACAGATCGGGGTCTGGGGTGAAGCCTCGCGTAGGGTCTTGGTAGCGGCCCAGGCGTGGGAAGAAGGGTCCACGGTGTACGTAGATGGCATTGTCTATGTGCATGAGGTGTCCGTCGAGCTCGCCGCTCAACACCCGTTTAAATTTGGTCCAGCCGTCACGGTGTAGCGTAACCGTATTCGATACGGTCTCAGCGCGCGACCAGCAAACATCTCCACGGTCTTCCACGAGGGTGACTTTATCTTCATAGACGTATAACCCCACCCGGGGTGTAAGGGGAAGGATGGCTCGTAGGACTGGTGACATGCTTGATCCAATGACGAACGGTGAATGACACCCACTCTGTCCGACCCTCGTATTTATGGTGAGGTCCCACTGTCAATGCCACAGCGCCAGGGTCAATAGGGCACAGACTATTGTGAGGCCAATCAGCCGTCGCTGGTTCCGGCGTGAGCGCTCGTGGTCCATAGCCAGAGCATCAAGGATGGCTGTCATATTCCAGTAGTGGTGAGTGATGGCACACCTCTCCATCGAGTGCACTCTGCCGAGGACCGCTTCTGTGAACTCGTTCAGGATCTGGCGTCGCCCCTCGTTGTCGTCGCCATCTGCAAACATGGACCGGACCACTGCTCGGTAACCCGTGAGTGAATTAACCACGGTGGCATGCTGTAAAATGCGAGTCGCATAGGGCTGGATCTCCGTCATGGCTCTGCAACCGTAGAAATGAAGGTGTGGGATCCAGAGGGACGTGTTTTATAGACCATGTCACACATGCGCGCCTAGATGTAGCTCTACGGGTGTAGTCCGTGATACGTACTATTCTGATTGGTTATGTGGCTCCTATAGAGATAGTACCTTATCGACAATGGAGACTACTTGTTCCAAAGCCGTCCATAGATCGGGGTCCAGGGTAAAACCACCGTCGTTCAGACAGAGGAGTCGAGCGAAAAAGGGACCGCAGAAAATGTAGACGTCGTCACGCAGGTGAATGCTATCACCGTGCAGGTCACCCAACAACACCCGTTTCAAGGTAGTCCATCCTTCCGGTGACAAAGAGACGTGCGCTTTGGGTTCAGGCGTATACCAACACCTAAGTCCGCTATCAATGAGGTCCACTCGTTTGGGATACAACAATAGGGTGCAGCCAGGTGTAAGCCTCCGGGTAGCCACAGTCCCTTCTTTCACCTCGGGGTGTAGTAAGTCATCCACCTCGGGGAGTACATCTTTCAGTGCCATCCATAAGGGTGTACAGAGTGTGATATAGGTACCTCCACTCTTCCAACCGGGGAAAAAGGGAATCCTCTCCAGCAGTGCGTATGTGCACGCCGACTTCCACGTGCATGAAATCCCTTTCGGGGTCTTTCCCCTGTAACAATCGTGTCAATAGAATCCAGCCTGATAGCGATAACAAAATCTTCACCTTCTGTGGTGCGTCTTGGACCAGCTCCAGGTGATTGTCATGGACGATCAGGGTGACGTCGGAAGTCAGTTAGAATAACGCAAGCTCTGTTCCGCTCGCTGCCATGGTGGGGAATGAAAAGCGAACGGTTAGAGAGGTGGCTTTATAGTATACCTGTTGGGTAGGGTTTTATACACCGTGTGAGTCATGGGCACTTGTTATACTCGCTTGCGCCATAAGGTCAATAAGGTTAGAAATGCACTTTTTTCTACTACGCCCTGTGACGGCCATTCGTGAATGGGCGTAACCTGTGAACATCATAGGAATGCATGTACTAACCGGTCTGTGGTGTTTTTCCACAATGTCGTTCACCTTCGTGTCTTTTCGGGTACGTCCGTGTCTTTTCGGTAAAGTCCGTGTCTTTCGGTAAGTCCGTGTCTTTTCGGTAACGTCCGTGTCTTTTCGGTAACGTCTGTCATCGGGGTATATATGAGGGTCTTGAGGGGGGCGACTGTATGTGACGTGTTGTATGTGTTTTTCTCGGCGACGTCCGTGTCTATCATCCGGGCACATCACGTCTGCGCCTGCATTGGGGTATGTATGAGGGTCTTCATGCGCGCGCGCGCTGCGGATTCACCCACGCACTGCCGAATAACCCGCGCGCGCTGCGGCGTCAGATCACCCCCGCGCGCGCGCTGAGGCCGGGGCGGGCCGGCCCGGGCCGGGAAAAACCCCGCAGGTTGAACATCCGGACGTCTAAGAGAACATTGGAACTCTTCTGGGTTTGGAGGTGAAACCCGGAAGTGACGTCACAACCCACGTGACCTGCGCAGCAGAATGGAAACGATACCCTAGTCTAGCCCCCTCACATAGGCTTCACATGGATACCTCACTCGATCCCATCGGCCCACTAGTGGCCCACCTAGACCCCAAAACGTCTATTTCCATACCCTTTGTCCACTGCGCATGCGCAGAGTGACGATATTTCAACCCCGCACTCACCCCATCAGATGCCCCCTCACATAGGCTTCACATTGATACCTCATTCGATCCAATCGGCCCACTAGTGGCTCCCCTAGATCCCAAAACGTCTATTTCCATACACTTTGTCTATTGCGCATGCGATATTCCTACCCCACATCCATCCCATCGGTTGCCCCCTCACATAGGCTTCACATTGATACCTCACTCGACCCTATCGGGCCATTAGTGGCCCACCTAGATCCCAAAACGTCCACCCCGTATGGACCTATACACCCATAGCCATCCAGTATAGGCCTATGGGCCTACCCAGGCCTCGGTGACTTTTTCCAAAAATTTCACCGTTTCGCTCCGGGACCCTTCCCATCGTGTTCTAAATGACGAGACGTGAAGAACAAATCCAAGCAACCCATATCACAATGAACGTGTGTGAATTTCCCAGGTTGGACCTATACCCTCCATGGCCAGCCTATGGGCCTATATACAGACCTCGGTGACTTTTCCCAAAAATTTCACCGATTCGCTCCGGGACCCTTCCCATTGTCATTTTCTTGGCGAGACGAGAAAAACGTGACCCCACAAACCATAGTAAAGAAAAAAATGACCATCCCCATACCCCATACAGGCATTTTCCCTTATATTGTATAATACAGCCCCCTATTGTAGGGGTAAAGTCCGTGTTCCGCTTTTTATAGTTTCGGGGGAAAATCCTAATTTTACATGCACCCACCCCATTGACTTGATAGGCAGGTCCCAGTAAGTCCGGGGACCGATATTAGCCCTTTTGGCTAGGGTTGATAAGGGTTTTCCCCTATTTTAGGGGTAAAGTCCGTATTCCGCTTTTTATATTTTCGGGAAAAAATCCTAATTTTACAAGCACCCACCCCATTGACTTGATAGGCAGGTCCCAATAAGTCCGGGGACCGATATTAGCCCTTTTGACTAGGGTTGATAGGTGTTTTCCCCTATTTTAAGGGTAAAGTCCGTGTTCCGCTTTTTATAGTTTCGGGAAAAAATCCTAATTTTACATGCACCCACCCATGACTGGATGCCCCTTCACGAATGCTTCACTTTGATACCTCACTCGACCCAATCGGACCATGCAGCGTATTTGAAGTCTGGGGACTACTTTTTCTCCGCGGAAGCTTTTTCCCGCGACCGCATCACCACCAGACCGCATCACCGCGAAGGAATACACACGCCCGATTCACGCAGACTGGAAGTGACGTCATACATGACGTCACACTTCAGTACATGTCCTATCATGTTCAGTCATACGGGACTGGTGGCGCCCCCTGGTGGATGCAAGAGTTACTTCCCCCGGCAAAATAATACTCGAAATGCTCTATATATACTACTTACACTCTTAAAACAGTTATATTATTAAACTCACCCGTTGAACGTTTATATTACTACATTATCCCTAAAACAGATATATTACTACATTCACTCTGATAACAGTTATATTATTACATTCACGTTTAGAGCAATTATATTACTACATTCAGTCCTAAGGCAGATATATGAATACATTCACTCATAGAGCAGTTATATTACTACATTCACTCTCAGAACAGTTATATTACTACATTAATTGCTGGAACAGGTATATTACTGCATTGACTCTCAGAACAGATTTATTACCACATTCACTCTTAAAACAGTAATATTACTACATTCACTCTTAGAATAGTTATATTACTATATACCCTCTTAAAACAGTTATATTAATGAACTCACCCGTTGAACATTTATATTACTACATTATCCCGAAAGCAATTATATTACTACATTCACTCTTAGAACAGTTATATTACTACATTCACTCTTAGAACAGTTATATTACTACATTAATTCCTGGAACAGGTATATTACTGCACTGACTCTCAGAACAGATTTATTACCACATTCACTTTTAGGACCGTTAAATTACTACATTCACTCGTAGAACAGTTATATTACTACAGTCAATATTAGGACAGTTTTACATTCACTCTTAGAACATTTATATTACTACTTTCAATCTTAAAAAGTTATACATTCAATTATATTACTACATTCACTCTCAGAAATATATTTATACATTCACCCTTAGAAGATGTCTCTTACTACTTTCAATCTTGGAACAGTTATATTGTCACAATCGCTCTTAGAACAGTTAAATTACTACATTCAATATTAGAACAGTTATATTACTACATTCAGTCACAAAACAGTGGTTACTATCTTCACGCTAAGAACAGTTGGACATTTACCCATAGAACCGTTATATTACTACATGCACTCTTAGAACAGTTATATTGCCACATTCAAACTTAGAACAGTTATATCTCTACATTCAAACTTAGAACAGTTGTGTTATGTTATGTATGTTATGTTGTTACTACCTTCATTTTTAGAAGGGTTAGCGATTCGATCTTAGAACAGTTACATTACTACATTCACTCTCAGAACAGTTATATTACTGCATTCAATCTTAGAACAGTTGTTACTACTTTCACTCTTAGAACAGTTATGTTACCACCTTCACTCTTAGAACAGTTATTTTACCACATGCACTCTCAGTACCTTCATTCTTAGAACAGTTATTTTACCACATTCATTCTTAGAACACTACTTTTTTACTACTCTCAATCACAGAACGGTTATATTAATACATTTAATCCTAGAACTGCTATATTACTACATTAATTCACTCCTAGAGCAGTTAGACATTCACGTTCAGAAGAGTTATATTACTACATTCACTCTCAGAAAAGGTATATGACTACATTCACTTTTAGCACAGTTATATTACTACATTCACTCTTTGAACCGTTTCGTTACTTCGTTCACTCCCAGAACAATTATATTACTTAATTCACTCTGAAAACAGTTATATATACGTTCACTCTTTCTGCAGTTATATTACTACATTTATATGGTATGATGTGATTCTTTCGACTCCATGGGCGGAGCGAAAAATGGAAACAACTTTTCAAATACACAATACAAAAATTACATTTTGGTTGCACATTAACAAATTCCGAGAGCGCTGCACACATACTGTGCCCATGCAGGTTTTCAAAACATAAGCGTCTTTTTCTTTCCGAAGACTCATGTTTTGGTATTGTGGAAAACCGGAGGAGTCGGGATGTCAGATAGTCAAAATTCAGAAGCATTGTCATCTCAGAACAGTGGTTACTATCTTCACGCTAAGAACAGTTAGACATTTACCCATAGAACCGTTATATTACTACATGCACTCTTAGAACAGTTATATTGCAACATTCAAACTTGGAACAGTTGTTACTACCTTCATTTTTAGAACAGTTAGCAATTCGATCTTTGAAGAGTTACTTTTAAAACAGATTTTGTACTACTCTCAATCGCAGAACAGTTATATTAATACATTCAATCCTAGAACTGCTATATTACTACATTCACTCCAAGAGCAGTTAGACATTCACGTTGAGAACTGTTATATTACTACATTCACTCTCAGAAAAGTTATATTACTTAATTCACTCTTAGAACAGTTATACAGTTTTGGTATGTCGGGAGTCGGGCTGTCTAGATATTCAACATTCAGAAGCACTGTCATCTTCATTACATCAAGCCAATTTCTACATTCCCACTTCGAAATGGAAACATGGAAAGTGGTTTGGCGAAATGAAGATGAAGCAAACTACAAACGTATGTTCATTTGTCTATTCTCCTTACCAAATGAAATGGACACAAAGGCCGGTTCATTGATCATAAGCAATGCCACCGTCTCCCCTCTCTTCAGATTCCAAGATTTGGCAATATGGGCGACTTTATTTGCTTCTTCCAGAATCTGCCCATAGGTGTAACTGATGTCGTTGTATACAATAAAGTCCTTATCCGGATGGCGTGTAGCTGCTGCCTCAAATAAATCAATGGGACGTTTTCGAAGTTTCACGAATTCATCAAATGTGCTCTTCAATTTCAGCCCGACTCGTAAATCATGCAAATCCTGACCGAGCCATGGAAAACAGAGTTTGTATGTGGTATACGTGGCCCCTGCGGCACCCAACACGCCTAAAACCGTGCCCATAACAGCTGTTCGACCTGGAATGAAAAAAAAAACCAAGTTGGAAATACCATGACAGGCTAACTGTTGCAATATTATAGAAAAGATATATACATTCGATAGTTTTATATTTATATTTAACATTTAAAATATATATCCAATAATTTTATATTTACACTCTAAATGGCATTCAGTATTTTCATTTCTTTAATTTTTTCATTCATATTTGATATCTTGCTATATTTGCATTCAAAGCAGTTTTATGTTTGTATTCGCAGCTGAAAGGGACGTAAATATTGTGTCTACATTTTCTAGATTCTGGCTACTCAAATATTCTTCAAAGTTGCGCTTTGGTACCGGTACACATCTGTAATAATCACAGCCTTCAATTGGGCTATATGCCGTACATACATTTAGCGTTTTATCAGTTATATTGAAGATAACCGTTAGCGGTAAGAGATACCCTTAGTTGATCAGTTTTAGATTGGTATCTCGGCATACAACATAGTGATATATTTAATATAAGTCCATCCTTATGAACTGGGTAATATTTAACCCAAACGCGAGGACGGCCACGTGAGTGAATGGGGAAAGAAAAATTGTAGTCATGGCCAACTATTTTCATCAGAGAGGTTTGCGCATGGGTCAGATATGGCGGTCGACGCAGTCAACTTTCTTATATGGCTGGATATAGGACTTTATAATGTATTGAATAAAAATTCACATTTGTCTCTATTTATTTTCTTAGCCGTTGATATCATCAGATAGTATGATAAATAAGATTTCTTGAGGTGTACTAATACTGTAAATCAAATAATGTCTTGCTTCATTTTTGTGTCAAAATTTATCACCTCTGTTACATATTATTACATAGGACCGATTGAAAAATCACACTTTTTCCTGTTTTAATCCCAAATAAAAAGCACGTCACTTTATTTGTGTAACGTAGTCGTTGATACTGACTGAAAGTTTACTTGCCATGGAATACAGATATTAAAAATAACCCAGGGGGTTCCAATACCCCTCGGCTATCAGTTATTGTCTACACTCAGCAATCATGCATTGCATAAAATGTATTTTTAGAACTTTGACAACATTATGTAGGTTAACAAAATGTGATCTATTAGGGTTAACAAAAATGTGATCTATTAGGGTTAACAAAAATGTAACCTAGTAGGGTTGACTGTAGTTCTCTCATTTTAGAAATACATAGGAAGTTGAGCCAGTTTCGCTTTTGCCAAGGTCTTAATTGATGGCGACAAATTTGCACTGAGGTTCTGGTAGAGCATGATCAAATTCTTAGCTCTGAATATGCTTCTTTATATAGCTAATAATCAAATAGAGTAATTTGGGGAATCTTGGAAATATAGATCAAGGCCAGTCATCGTCAACAATGTTCTTGTCCATTCTAACTTAATTGTATATGGAATATGAATTCGAGATCTTAGACTTAACATATAAAATTTGAACTTTATAAAATAGGTCAAGGTCAGTGATATCCAATAGACTTCAGGTCCAGGAATATGTGGTATACATTTGGACAATGTAGATATAATCCTTCATGGAACATTGTACTAAATGGAATATGACCTGGATAAATTAGGTCAAGGTCAGTTATCTTCGGCACACCTCTGGACCATTGCCACATATACACATAGTATTAATTTGGAAAGCCTAGCTATATTTCTTCATGTTATATCATAATAAACATTATATGACCTTGACAAAATAGGTCAAGGTCAGTCAACTGGGATAGGCTCCTAGTCCATCACCAGTTACAAATGTAATATGAATTTGGAGACCCCTAGCTTTATTCCTTAAAGAAATATAGCAAATACTAGAATTTGACATTGATAAAATAGGTCAAGGCCAGTCATCTTCGGCACACCTCTGGATCATCGCCAGCTTTATACATAGTACTAATTTCGAAAGCCTAGCTATATTTCTTCACGTTATATCATAATAAACAGAATATGACCTTGAAAAAAAATATGCCAAGGTCAGCCAACTGGGATAGGTTTCTAGTCAATCACCAGCTGCATCTGTAATATGAATTTGGAGACCCTAGCTTTAATCCTTCAAAAAATATAGCAAATACTAGAATTTGACCTTGATAAGATAGGTCAAGGTCGGTCATTTTAAATAGACTTCTGACCCTTCATCAGATGCATACGTGGTACGAATTTACAATGCCTGGCTATAATCCTTCTTGAGATATCTTGTTCACAAGTAAGATGAACAAACGGACAGACGGACGGACAGACAGACGACGCTGACGAACAATATACTTCGGCCCGAGGGGTAACAAATTAATGGTCGCATGAGCAGCTAAATTGCTTCCATTTAGCTTTGAAAACTGTAAAATGTGCTGATTCGTCGATGAGAATGCATACTTGGCCAGCGCGAAGTGGGATAGCCAAGTTGACATGGCTTCGTTCGTTCCTACTACGCCATGACGCCTCTCAATGAACTTACATGTACACTCCGGGATCAAACGGCTCCATGGGTCATTCGGCTCCATCCGGCAATAAAACAATCCCTCACAGCTCTCTGTCCATTTGTTTTATCGAGTTCGGCAAAGAGTTTGATTGCCGTAAAGAGCTCATCCGTCTGCAATCAGTCTTCAAACATCAACGACCGGTTGAACTTCCGCCATTATTTTCGTACGGCCGGTCACGTGATCGCACGATACGTTTCTGATCACGTGACACCTATGAATACGATGGCGGCGAATTCAACCGACCGTTGATGTTTGAAGACTGATTGCAGATGGATGAGCTCTTCACGGCCATCAAACTCTTTGCCGAATTCGATAAAACAAATGGACAGAGAGCTGGGAGGGGTTGTTTTATTGCCGGATGGAGCCGAACGACCCATGGAGCCGTGTGATCCCGGAGTGTACATGTAAGTTCATTGAGAGGCATCATGGCGTAGTCATTCTCATGGCATCAGATTGTATATCCCCTATTGTCATATATATTCCATTTTCCAGGGTCATTATCAATTAATCCTTACAATAGCTCTCAGCGTGAATGCTCGCCTGTCAAATGTTATTTACAATATGACCGCCTGTCTCCGCGCGGTGATCAGCTGTGATGACGTAGTCAGCCGGAAAATATAACGTGCTCTATCAATGGCTAAGCGGGAAAGACACAATGCGGCTGCGCGCCAGGCGTTTCTATAGTGGTGAAGTCAGAGTCTTGTTTACCGACGGTTTGGAGGTTACAAACTCTGGCGTTGGGAGAATGGGCGTAGTAGGAACGAACGAAGCCATGTCAACTTGGCCAGAAGTGGGACAGCTCCTCGCTAAGTGTTATGTAACGGATTAATCGCCGGTGAATTTTAATCCGTGCCAGTGTTTGTCAGCGAGCTGTGTGTACAGTGAAGCCATTAACTGTCATTCTGCAATTTTAGTAAAAGACGGAATGGGGGGGGGGGGGGGAGGGTATGGTTGGCCATCCCTGCCAGAATTCGTCATTTAGAGGCTGCCTCTAAATAATATATACCATGGTATAAAATGCCAAGCCTGCCATAATTCGTATTTAGAGGTTGCCTCTAATTATTTTGTACCATGGTATAAAATGCCGAGCCTGCCATAATTCCTATTTAGAGGATGCCTCTAAATCGCCAAGCCTGCCACAATTCGTATTTAGAGGCTGCCTGTAAATAATATATACCATGGTATAAAATGCCGAGCCTGCCATAATTCGTATTTAGAGGCTGCCTCTAATTATTTTGTACCATGGTATAAAATCGCCAAGCCTGCCATAATTCCTATTTTGACTCAACCAAAATAGCTGAATTTTGCTCTTTATCTTGATACATAATTCCTCCAATAGTCAGTTCGGGATTCCAGATGAACACCATGACCACCATGTTAATTTAACCAGCATAAAGAAAGTAATATGATACCTTCTTTAACATGGTATTGTTGGTGTTGCGTTGAAACTGCAAGCTGACCTGTTGAGAATTCGATGGGAAAAGGGGCCAGTGGAATGAAGTCTAGGCCTAAATACCCACAGGGGATTAAGGTCAGTTTGTACAGAACATACATGTAACTAGGGGTAAATAAGAGAGATTATACCTAGGGGTAAATAGAGATTGATTTAGTATTATCAGTGAGAAGGGCTGGACATCAAGGTTGATGATGGTTATGTCACAAGTTAGGATAAGACAAGACATCTGGGACGAATATTAAATATATACTCGTCCCAGAAGACATGTATTACACTTTCTTGATATCCCACAGGTTGACTGGTGGAGTACAAGATAGGAAAAGATTATAAGATATGTTACAGCTTGCTCTTGTGAGAAAAGCAAACAGTGGTCTGCAAAGGTGATAATGAGACAATGGTGGCCAGGTTGGCTGCTATGGTAGAGCATCTCTCACATGTACACCTAACCAGCTAAACTGTATAATTTTCTCAGCAGAGTCCAAGCTTTGGTAAAGTGACGATACCAGTCTGCCATACTTTAGAGCGTATTAATCTCATATTTTGTGGGAAAACAATGAACAGAGTAATATTTAATGCAGATAAGGGATCAAATATATGCCAAGTGACTATTAGTGACTAAATATAGACATACAAAAGCCTTTCAACCACTAAGGATCCCCAAAACTCATCTCTGTGGAACTACTTTCATGCAGCGTAAGGCTATCCCGTGAGTTGGTTTGCACTTTTGTCCAATTCCCTACAGCATTCTAAAGAGCCTCTGGCTTACGCCAGATCTCAAAAATTGTAAAGCTTTAAAAAGTTTAAACGTTTAAACTTGAACCAACCAATCAGATGTTATGAACTGACATTTTCCTGTTAAAAAGCAAACGTTTCCAGTTGTAAATTCGCGACTTCAGACGTTTCCTGTCAAAAGAAAAATTTGGTCTTTTAAAGGTTTCCGGTTAAAAGGATAACTTTTCCGGTTGTGATCGTCCAATCAGATTTTTTATTTGGGCCGCGTGTATTCCAACATCTACACCAACACGTGCAAATCTCCACTGGCAAATGTTTCCGGTATAAATTAGGTTTTGGAGAATATCTTTGGCATCGGGACAATTTGCGCAGGACATGATGCACGCTGGGCATGAGGAATACAATATGCGCGAATATTTGTAAGGGTTATTTTGATTGGTTCAAACAGACTACATAGCGGAAACGTTTTGCCAGTGGACACGTGTTGATGTTGAGGTTTGAACATACGCGGCAGCAATAAAAAATCTGACTGGACGATCACAACCGGTAACGATTTCCCTTAAACCGGAAACGTTTAAAAGTCTAGAATATCACTACTGGAAACATTTGTCTTTTGACAGGAAACGTCTAAAGTATTGGACGTTACAACAGTAAACGTTTGCTTATGGGCAGGAAAGTTCTTCCAAATGTCAATTCATGACATCTGATTGGTTGGTGCACGTTAAACGTTTAAATTCATTAAACGTTTGGATTTATGGCGCGAACGGTCCTTCTTAAAAGGTACGACATAATGAAGTTGAACATACCAAAGAAAGGCAATCCTAAGATAAAAGTAACTCGGAAAATGGAAGCCGAAATATAGAATATTATATCACAATGACTTCCATTTTCGGAGTTACTTTTATCGTAGTTTATGTGAAATTGATCTGTGGAAACAATGAAAGGTAGTCCTATAATGAGGGAAGTTGCACACGTTACGCTAACCATGTGTTACCCAATTAATTTCCGTCCAATTAGACACTACAGTAGGTGCTCATCCAACCTTGACTTAACCAAAATAGTTGAATTTTGCTCTTTATCTTGATACATAATTCCTCCAATACGTCAGTTCGAGATTCCAGATGAACACCATCACCACCATGTTAATTTAACCAGCATAAAGAAAGCAATATGATACCTTCTTTAACATGGATTGTTGGTGTTGCGTTTTAACTGCAAACTTACCTGTTGAGAATTCGATGGAAAAAGGGGCCAGTGGAATGAAGTCTAGGGGATTAAGGTTAGTTTGTACAGAACATACATGTACCTAGCGGTAAATAGAGATTGATTTAGTGTTATGAGTGAGAAGGGCTGGACATCAAGGTTGATGATGGTTATGTCACAAGTTAGGATAAGACAAGACATGTATTACACTTTCTGGATATCCCACAGGTTGACTGGTGGAGTACAAGATAGGAAAAGATTATAAGATATGTTACAGCTTGCTCTTGTGAGAAAAGCAAACAGTGGCCTGCAAATGTGATAATGAGACAATGGTAGCCAGGTTGGCTGCTATGGTAGAGCATGTCTCACATATACACCTAACCAGCTAAACTGTATAATTTTCTCAGCAGAGTCCAAGCTTTGGTAAAGTGACGATACCAGTCTGCCATACTTTAGAGCGTATTAATCTCATATTTTGTGGGAAAACAATGAACAGAGTAATATGTAATGCAATTTTTTGTCGTTCCGAAGATTGCGCAGGAAGTTTGGTAGGGGGGCCATGAGCATGCCTCCTCCTCCTCACTCCACCTCATACGCATAATCATACTCCCCATCGGGCTCTGAGCGGGTACAATGCGAGCTCCCATGAGAGAGTTTTCGAGAGCCTTCAAAATGGGCATTTCTTTACGCTTTCTCTACTACTGATGACAACGCCTCCCTCCATCTCACTCACCCACTCGTACATCAATCACTCACTCTCATTCACTCGTACTTCTCTCTCTCTCGTACCTCGATCGCTCACTCGCTTAGGGTACAGTCTACAGTGGACACCTCTGTTCCAGAAATAGACCCTTGGTATAGCCCTTCCGTCTTCAGTACTTGACATATCCTCCAGAAAGCCCCTCTAAAAGTATATAGTTTATATACCAATAATTCTAGATACAAGCCAGTTATGCAATTTCAGCCCGGCACTTATTTCTTCCCTCGAAATGTATTCCATATTTTCTGAAAATTCTATTAAAATGACACAAAATCGACCATACTTCGTTCAAAAATCTTTCAATTTTAATAAGATTTCCCTCCATTGTTCCCCGTCTCGGGCGACATAACAAAAGCTATTCAAAACATGGGAGACGACCATGTTGATTTTGATCACATATTCCAATGTAAAATGACTAAAAATCACCTAAAAACGTCCGAAACTGGGGCTGAAGAAGGCTGACTTTGCGTCCGTCCCGCCATATAGCAACCTGTAACCATCTCGGTCATCTATACGCGGTAAGACTGACCCTGGGGTCGTGTGTATCCATTTTCAGCCTACTTTCGGCAACTGGAAGAGGGAATTTCCAGAAATCAATACCACGTGACTTCGTCAGCCAATCAGCAAAAATCTACAGACGTAACCCCAACGTAACCCGCCATTTTCGAGTCATGTGATGTCCTACTTGTTCAAAATTACAGATCCACCACACCTCTTGTATGATACGAAAGTTATTCATACTTATATATTTTGTAAGCCCAGGCAATATCTGTTTCAGAAGTGGTATGAAAACCTGTAATTTATCAGTTTTCTCGAGTCTGTTCTCCGCCAGATGAAGGCCGAACAGAATCCAGTAAAGTACCGGATATCGCTCCGCGATAATGGAGACACACGATTCGCAAGCCATCTTATGGATGGTGAAGTGTACGCAAATGGCCATCATTTGCGTACACTTCGCCTTTAGCTGATTGGCTGACGAAGTCACGTGGTATTGATTTCTTGAAATTCCCTCTTGCAGTTGCCGAAAGTAGGCTTAAAATGGATACACTCGATCCCAGGGTCAGTCTTACTGCGTATAGATGACCGAGATGGTCAGGGTTCTTCAATTGCTTCTCCCTAAGCGTTGACATAGCATAGCCCTGTATCGCATTATGACTGAAATAATGTTGAAAGCGACTTTAAATCCTATTCACACATTCCCCTGACTCCATGGCGTCCAAACTGTTTTATGACTCGAGCTCATCTCGGGACGATATGTATGGGGTTTCCATCAGGTTATTTTCACTAGAAAGTCCTGTCTCAGACTGACCACCAACCCTAACCTTCTTTTGACATGAACAGCATACTTCATCATTCTCACCAGAAACCACAGGGTTATTCAAGGTAATGGTAATCACCAACATCAACCTCCAAACATACCGGAATACATTTCTCCCCAACTTCTGGAGAAAAAGAACAGACTCAAAACAAGCCGTGTCACAAAGGCCAATTGGTGCTTCACTCCGGGAGTTTATCTTCTGCAGTTCATCTATAGTTCCGGTCTTCCTCGCAAATGCACTCTGCATATCGGTGATCCGTTTACGGCACTTCACACAAGGTTCGCATCTCAAAGGTTGATCTTCTTCGCAATCACACAGTCTAGGCTCTGGGCATCGCGACAAGGTATCAGTGGTATACTCGCTGTATCATGTTCAACTGATAGAGCATCAGATCCACCCCTCACACGTCTACTTCGTCTCTGATCAGGTGTTTTGAATAATTTTCCAATATCCATATTCCCAGGCCTCGCTCGTGTCTCTAGATGCAGGCTATATAAATTTTCGGGCTGGGTAGATATCTCGTAAAGCTCAGGGCTGGGTGCATATCTCTGGATGGGTGCTAATGCTGTTATATGGAATAGGCCTTTGGATTATGGACGCGGATATTCTTCAATGAACGACGGCTGAATAATTAATGACGGACCAGATGCTTGTAATTTGAGCGGAAAGACTACCTGGTGTGGTGGGTCATTTGTTGCTGTGAATATTAGAGGGAATATAGTTTTCTGAAAATATGCTCATCCAATTTACAACATACCCAGACAGCATTCCCATTTGGGCCGCGTGTGGGATTATCGTGGGCTAGATGGGTTTAGCTTGGGTTCTTGGTGGGTTATTTGCTGGGTTACAGATGAATCCCACATGGGTCGAGCCCAATAGAGATGCTCGGCAAGCCGAACTGGGCCCCATGTGGGCTGTGGTTGGGCTTGGCGGTTCAGTGTTACATGGCTTCCGTGAGAGCATTCCACATCGTTTTCGGTGGGACCCATCAGGGCCGATCGAAACTTTTGTTTTTATTGGGGCCGTTTACAGAAAAGCCGTGTCTATGCACGATCATAGCCCAATTATTCAATATGATCGTATCTACCTATTATGGTCGTGGTCGAACAACAGCAACAAATATGTATTTTTAACCATTTGATTTATTTCATACAAGTTTAATAATAACTAACAGTCCTTTTTATTCATGCATTATAAATTTACTAATAATTATCATAAATGGGTGATGTTATTTCAGACGAATTGAACCTTATTCATAGAGCGCATGGTATAAAATATATAAGCTGGAACTTTAGGAACATATCAACGCATGGAGCCGGTCAAGGTTAGAAATTCGATCCTGGTGAACTTTGTATTGCCTGGACTGGTCAGCTGTAAGCAGCCCAGCTATATTTAGCCACCAAGAACAACAGCTGTGTGGCTCCACGCTTTTTCCTGCACACGGTACTCTCTTTGTCATACAACATATAAAGCACGTATACACTGGGGAGAGACAGTCAACTTTGTTTTACCATGGAGATTACAGGTTTTTGGTTTTACCACAAAAACTTGATAATCTGATTGAAGGGTATATTTTGATTGTTTATCGCTTTTGTTGTTCAAAAACTCAAACGTAATGTCGGGTCTATATGGTCATTCCAATATTCCATGCAACATCCGAACACGTATCTAATATTTTTGTATTTCCTTAGCTGTTCCAGCATGAATGAACTTTACTGGAACTTGTTGCAATAGACTGACTTCACAATTTACGTTTTATTCTATAGTAACAGGATTTAAACTGACAATTTGCACAGATGTGAGTTAAAATCCAAAGGAGTCACAGATCGCTGCGTACATGATGTACACTGTAAAAAATTTATTGTAAATTTTACAGTAACTTACTGTAAAATTTACAGTAGAATGTTACTGTAATTATTACAGTAACTTACTGTAAAAACGCAATAATATATTGTTACTGTAAATGTGTTACATGATTTCAAACAGATAATTCTGAAAAAAAGAAGACCACGAAGTAACAGAATGGAAGGATATTCCGTTTTTATCATGGTTTTCCTGACAATGTGACAAGTTATTGTCTGTTTATCAAGCAGATAAACTGAAAACTATATTGAACACGGAATGTATTACCACGGTATATACATATATGAAGGTGCTGGAACTAGTGTTCGACTATCCCATATATTATATCATAAGCCCAACACCCACATACATGATTTTAGATACATCAGCGAGATATTTACGTCAGTTTTACTCATTTAAACGGACGCCATTATCAGGTTACATAATCAAACAAGAAAAACAGCCAGGAAAAAACACTTCTTAAACTCCGATAAGAGTTAAGCCCCTTTGAACCAAACTGGCACTTTATTAAATTAATGTATATGATATGATGATTTTGGATATATGTTCGTCCACTCATATTATATTGTGAAAGTTATTATCGTTGCATTATTAACCCTTATACAGTTTACTTTAAAATAATGGCCGCCATGATGTCAAAGTGGCTTTACCTTCCCGGAAGCATATTCCCGCCTATTTTCTGGCCAGGCCGATTTACGACTTTTGTTGTTTTTCGATTTTTTATTTCTCTCAAAAACTTAAAATATAATAGAGAATAATTAGTGTTGCTCTAATAAAATTAAAATGCCCATTTAAACCAGGAAATCTGATGTCGGAGGGGATCCGCCTCGCCCAGGCCAGATAGGCTTAACCATGTGTGGCATGGGGGAATCTCCCGTGCTCCGAAATGAAGAAAACTTTTGAGCCGAAACTTTGCGACTTTGTAACTTATCATATTGGGGTCATTTTGAGCATATTTGCATAACCCTCCATGTAGGGAATGATGAGAAAATTAAAATCGGGAACTCTGTGAGGGTATAGGCCTACCAGGAATGAGATGTTTTTGGATTTTTTTTACAAACGTCCTGTAAAACAACAACGTGGCGATCAATATAATTCATATACTATTTTGAATGCGTACGAGTTAACATCGACGCATGTTGTTATTGAGCCTTAAAGTTGATCATGCATTCTTACCCCAGAAACAAACAAAGAAGAATTAATTGATGAACAATCAATTTGCAGTAGTATACTCTGTACTTTTACTTCACAATCAAAGCAATACAAAATGTATTTCTATTAACGATGCATGAACTTA
The DNA here is from genome assembly GCA_036873755.1 of Hanleya hanleyi. NCBI lineage: Eukaryota > Metazoa > Mollusca > Polyplacophora > Lepidopleurida > Hanleyidae > Hanleya > Hanleya hanleyi. Next base: position 45,606 of record JAVTVY010036068.1, on the reverse strand, counting down.
CTGTATATGAAACAGTACGGCGAATTACTTTATTTTTCTTCGTATAAAATATTGTTCTGTATGCTGTAAATTATATTAAATAAAGCAATAAGTTATGCCAGTTTTACAGTAAATGTGTTAAGCGTACTGTATTTTATATTAATGTCAATAAATACTGTATTTTGAAAAAAATTATGCAGTAACTTACTGTATACAATGTAATACAGTAAACTACTGCTTGTATTACAGTATTATACTGGCATTACAGTATTATACTGTGATTATGTTTGCAGTAAGTTACTGTGAAAGAAAGCAGTAACTTACTGCGCTTTTACAGTAAAAAATTACAGTGTACCAGGACATTCTGAGTGAGAAACACCCACTGTGGGCAAGCCAGCGGAGCCAGCTCATGCAGACAGCAAGAAATAGATAGATACTCTCTAAAATAATTAGATTGAAATTCAATCTATCAGATTGAAATTAGTGAACAATCTTTAATCGGATTGAAAATAATCAATCTAATAGATTGAAAACGATAAAATGAATCTGTTGTAGACTGAAAATTTAATCTAATAGACTGAAATTTTCAATCTATTAGATGGAATATTCAATCGAATAGATTGGTCACTAATTCCAATCTGATAGATTGAATTTTCAATCTAATTATTTTAGAGAGTAGATAGATAGAACCTTTATTTATCCAGGGTTACACAATTAGTTCGAGAACTAGTTTCCATTATGGCCCTGCATTTAAACATATATACAATATTAGTAAAATTAATATTACGTAGCGGGTAAAACTATACAGTATTATACAATAGCATAAATTAATTTAAAAAAAATTAGATTTAAACAAACATAAAGAATAATAATAATAATAATAAGCCACAGCACCACAGTCATCTTAAAACAGAGTTTAGCGTTTAAAATATGACTTGATATACGCTCTTTTAAAAGACTGTATACATTTGTAGAATTTTTAATAGAAGCACTAAGGCTATTCCATAAAACAGTGGCGGAGTAAATAAAGCTTCTTTTAAAAGACTGGGTTCGGTGCTTCGGGAGATATAAATCATCACGCCGTGCGGCGCGTGTATTATAATTTTGTAACAGTGGTAAAACAATTTAAGTACCGTGGGGCAATGTTGTTAAAAACTTTATAAGCTAAAACAGCTCGTTTGTATATAATTCTGTCTTCAATTTTGCATCCAGTTTAGCATTTTAAAAAGATCAGCAGTGGGAGTTAAGGGGTCAGTAGGTTTTAAAATGATCCTAGCCGCACTTTTCTGCAATTTATACAACATATGAATTGACTGCTGATTTGAAACATTGCCCCAAACAGTAGAACAAAATTCAAAGTGAGGAAAAACAAGTGCATTATACAATAAAACCACAGTATGCCGAGGCATAAAATGGCTAACACGCCTTAAAACACCTAGTTTCTTAGAGATTTTTTTTACACAGTTGTGATAAATAATTTTGCCAAGTCAGTGTACAATCAATAACAATGCCCAGGAGTTTAAATTCATTAACACTTTCTACAGGAACATTGTTCAAGCTTATTGACAAAAGAAGAGCTAGCTAACTTCTGTGTGGATCCTATGAGCATACACTTTGTTTTCAACAGATTCAAGCTAAGTTTGTTTATCCATTTGTTAATATTTTGTTAATATTATTCCCTCTGTGGGAATCGAAACATCCATTTGTTAATATTTTCTAGGTCTGTGTTCAGTTTTGTCTCTATTTCCGATACATGTTTACCACTACAAGATTGCGAGCTGTCATCAGCATATAAGTCTAAATTGGAGTATGCGAGACAATCCGGGAGGTCGTTGATATACAAAATAAAAAATAATGGTCCCAAAATACACCCTTGGGGGACTCCTATATCTACTCCTTTCAACTCTGACGTGGTTCCTTTCCATGTTACACATTGATTTCTGTCCCCTAGGTAGGACTTGAACCATTTTAGTTAAGATTCGTGTACACCATAGTAAGAGAGTTTATGTAATAAGACAGCGTGATTAACAGTATCAAACGCTTTCCGTAAGTCTAAGAATACAACAGCAGTTAAAAGTCCATCATCAATATTCTTTAACCATCTAGAGTGGTTTGGTCGAGAACCAGACTGATTTTGGATAAAACAACTATTGTTATCTAAAAAGTGATAAACACAGTTATGTAGATGCCGCTCGATTATTTTGCTAACAATTGGTAAAATAGAAATTGGGCGATAATTTGATATGTCGGTAACATCCCCGGATTTGTGCATCCGTGTAACCCGGTGGAGCCCAACCTACAATACAACCCGGATCGTTTGCCCGCGCTAGCTTTAGCAGTGAATGAAATAAAACCGAAATAAAATTTTAAAAAAAACATACACCCGACACACAGCCAATAGAAGCCCAAACAGTTCCCAATCACAACCCACAATGCATGTCGGCCCAACCACGACTCCACTTCGGTTAGCCCTCCTGGGCCCCGCGTGTAGCCGTGTGACAAAATCAACTGGGGACCGGATGGGACAGCCAACTGGGCTGCGACCAGTGGCCTATAGGGCTCCATTGGAGCCCAATCTACAGTACTGGCTGGGAATTTACTACATAGTGAGCCCATGATTTTGTGGGGTGCCACGTAAATAAAAAGAAACTGGTGGGGAATGTACATGCTGAATTCTTCATATCTTTGAGCTGAAGAAAGTGGGGGCCAGGCTAGTTTTCTGAAGATGTACTCAATTTACTACATGTTAACATGGAGTCTCCATGATGTTAAGTAAGGCCGTGGTTTGTGACCTATATACTTCGGAGCGTTTGTTGTTTGGTTTGCTGAGGTCAATTTGATCAAGATTCAGTGTAAGAAGTACTTGGCTCAACCGCTACTTTAACGAATAACTTGAGCAGCAAAACCACATGTTCACATTTAACAACCTCGGGATCACGATATACGTTCATCAGTTAGGCCCATGGTTAGGCTACATTTCATTCTGAGTACCAGTTAAGAATGCAACAATCTCGGTCAGCCACAGTTCATAATACAAAAAGTTATTCCATAAAAATTACCATACGGTAGGGTACGGTAGTTCAAATTAATGATTTTGTCATTTGAACGGGTTTTTTTTTTCAACATTCAAAGCAGATGTAATACAATACATTATGGGTGACAACCACTACACTATTGAAATTCGACACGTGATAGATTTTGACAGACCCATTATCATACCTACATGGTTCTGGTAAATACTGTTAGACTATACACTGAAAACGTCTGTGGAATGTCTTACTGTTACAACATAATGCTTAAGTATCGGTAGTAACTCGAAAACTTTGAAATATACTTACTTATATTTACTTTTGCTGAACAGCCTTCTGATTTGTGAGCTTCGCAGTACACCAACGTCCGAAATATATGCACTGGTATTGAACGACCAGTTGAACTCCAGTCAATATATGTTGTTGGGCCTTGAACAGATCACGATGACCTGGGACGAATATATTTAATATTGTGTCCCAGCGATGACCTACTCTATGATGACGATGTTCAGTCAACCTTGAAGTCCTATATTTATGTATACAGTACTACTATGTTGAGATATACATATTAGCCCATACAACATATGAGGCAACGGCAGATAGATCATTCAACAAAGCAGCCATATATGAATCATGTACACTGTAAAAAATCTATTGTAAATTTTACAGTAAGTTACTGGCAGCAAAGGTGCCAGTAACTTACTGTAAAAATGCAATAATATATCGTTACTGTAAATTTGTTATATGATTTCAAACAGATAATTCTGAAAAAAAGAAACCACGAAGTAACAGAACGGAAGGATATTCCGTGTTTATCATGGTTTTCCTGACAATATGACAAGTTACTGTCTGTTTGTCAAGCAGATAAACTGATAGACAGATTTTGAATTTAGGTGGCGCTCACTTTGTAAAAAGTATGTGCGCCACTATCTGTGCATTGAGTTTGCTTATATGATGAATAAATATATTAAATACTATACGATGATTTGTAAATATATATATGTATATAAGCAATCAATGTGAGTTTAAACCACAGGAAGGCGATGCAGAAAAGGGAACACGATGATATATTATTATGTGCAAGTACACCAGGAATTAAGAATCCAACGACCCTTTGATAAAATCAGGATTAAAAAGGCCATAAAATACTATATGAACCCAAGAAAGGGATATAAACATATACACAAATTATTAAAGACGTGTCAAAAATGACAAGCCAATAATCATGTATACTTATTTAAAGGACTTGCAATGGTCATACTGTGTTATGATTACGTTAAAAATATATGTGTATCATAATTTCATGCTCAACAAATCAGACCAAAGACCAGTACATGTGATATAAACACATAACATTAAAATATAAATTGAAATGCATACCAGTCACCTAACCAACCCCCGAGGCCAGGCAACGCTGACACCCCAGGTGCAAGCCAGGAGACCAGTGATATGAAGGTGTCACACTAAACTCAACCCTAAGTTGGGCATCAAGCCAAATCCCCCCACCCTCAACCCCATGACTAGGCAATACTGACACCCCAGGGCCAAGCTAGCGGACAATACATTGAGTTAGGTGCAGGATTGGCTTTTTTTTAGATACTTTTCAAATTTCCTATGCTTTAACATGGTGCTAAATAGCATACTTGGCAATATTGTGCAGATACTTTTGCTAAACTCTGGGTTTACTTTAATAGCATGCATCTATATTCAATATTTAGCACTTTTATAATCTAGTCTAATTAGAATATATTCGCATTAAAATATCTAACACTTTGTAGGAGAAAGGACAATATATTCAATATTTAGCACCTTTATAATATCATCTAATTAGAAGAGATTCGCTGTTAAATATCTAGCTGCCGTCCGAGAAAGACAATATATTCAATATTTAGCACCTTTATAATATCATCTAATTAGAAAAGATTCGCACTTGAATATGTAGCTGGCTTTTGGAAAAAGACAATATATTCAATATTTAGCACTTTTATAATCTATACTAAATAGAAGAGATTCGCAGTTAAATTCCACATGAGACTTTTCGGAGAAAAGACAATATATTCAATATTTAGCACTTTTATAATCTAATCTAATTAGAAGAGATTCGCATTAATATATCTGTAACACCGTGTCGGAGAAAGGACAAAACATTCAATATTTAGCAGTTTTATAATATCATCTAATTAGAATATATTCGCATTTAAATATGTAGTTGACGTTTGAGAACAGACAATATATTGAATATTTAGCACTTTGATAATATCATCTAATTAGAAGAGATTCGCAGTTAAATATCTACCTGGCGTCCGCGAAAGGCAATATATTCAATATTTAGCACCTTTATAATATCATATAATTAGAAAAGATTCGCACTTAAATATGTAGCTGGCGTCTGGAAAAAGACAATATATTCAATATTTAGCACTTTTATAATCTATACTAAATAGAAGAGATTCGCAGTTAAATATCCACAAGAGCCTTTTCGGGGAAAACACAATATATTCAATATTTAGCACTTTTATAATCTAATCTAATTAGAAGAGATTCGCATTAAAATATCTGTAACATCGTGTCGAAGAAAGGACAATATATTCAATATTTAGCACCTTTATGATATTATCTAATTAGAATAGATTCGCAGTTAAATATGTAGCTGGCGTCTAAGAACAGACAGTATATTGAATATTTAGCACTTTGATAATATCATCTAATTAGAAGAGATTCGCAGTTAAATATCTAGCTGGCGCCCGAGAAAGACAATATATTCAATATTTAGCACTTTTATAATATCATCTAATTAGAAAAGATTCGCACTTAAATATGTAGCTGCCTGGCGTCTTTGAAAATACAATATATTCAATATTTAGCACTTTTATAATCTACACTAAATAGAAGAGATTCGCAATTAAATATCCACAAGAGCCTTTTCGGAGAAAAGACAATATATTCAATATTTAGCACTTTTATAATCTACTCTAATTAGAAGAGATTCGCATTAAATATCTGTAACCCCGTGTCGGAGAAAGGACAATATATTCAATATTTAGCACCTTTATAATATTATCTAATTAGAATAGATTCGCACTTAAATATGTAGCTGACGTCTGAGAACAGACAATATATTGAATATTTAGCACTTTGATAATATCATCTAATTAGAAGAGATTCGCAGTTAAATATCTTGCTGGCGTCCGAGAGAGACAATATATTCAATATTTAGCACTTTTATAATATCATCTAATTAGAAAAGATTCGCACTTAAATATGTATCTGCATGGCGTCTTTCAAAATACAATATATTCAATATTTAGCACTTTTATAATCTACTCTAATTAGAAGAGATTCGCATTAAAATATCTGTAACACCGTGTCGGAGAAAGGACAATATATTCAACATTTAGCACCTTTATAATATCATCTAATTAGAATATAATTTGATTGTTGCAATCAAGTACCAAAGGAAGATGTTGTTTTTGGCGTTTTGTTTCTTTCGAAATTACATTGAAAGGGGTCGATTGTCTCCGAAACACCTTCAGTCATTGGGTGCATGCCAACATACAGTGTCGTTGAATGATTGGTTTGTTGTGCCAGTAAGTCTGAATACATGTCAGCTGTCTGCATCAGTAAGATTGCCTTTATATCGCCCGTTCTGTACGCGTCCTAAAAAGCAGCACATGCGCGTTGTTTAACCAGGAAGAACGATAGAATAATCTGTTATTGTCTGAGTGGAGTTGCACAGACCACAAATGAAAATGTACTTGCGACTGTCTTAACAATCTTTATATACCAGCGCATGCGCGTTGTTTAACCAGGAAGAAAGATAGAATAATCCCTGTTGTTGTCAGAGGAGTTGCACAGACCAGCAAAGAAGGTGTACTTGGGACTGCCTTAAACATCCTTATTCACCAGTCCATGCAAATTTGAAAATATGTAGCATTTGTGCTAATTATACAATATATTTTCTTTAAGGAGAGGCATTCGTACAATTTGGAGCTGCGATTTAGAAGAAATATTCAATATTTAGCATTTGTGCTAATTATACAATATATTTTCTTTCGGGAGGGGCAGTCCGACAATTTGCGTTTGCGATTTATCATAAATATTGAATATTTCTTCTGGTTGCAATTTAGAAAAAATATTCAATATTTAGCATTTGTGCTAATTATACAATATATTTTCTTTGGGAACAGGCAAGTCAAAGTGCTAACTAGCACTAATCCTAGAAATTATCTTCAAAGTAGCACACCCCTTTCTAAATATCACTGATTTTAGAAATTATTTGCGAAGTAGCAGATCTGCTAAATAGCATGCGAGACAATAATAACCATTTCTGCACCTTAATGAATACATTACAGTCCACATACTAGACTCACCCCCGTGACCTTCAATAGTATCACGAAGACAAGCAAGCAAGTAGACATTTGTATAATGCATTAATTTATAATGACATAGTTAAAATGTCAATGGTCTAATTTAGTTGAACACGAAGCGACGTGTTTTAAGTATATAGTTAACCACTGCTTTAAATATTTTATCCCTATTCTTTTCAGGCTTTAGAATGTTGTCAAAAGTATGATTAAAACCCCCAACTAAAGTGAGGTCAATAAATAACTGATACCTATGCCTTGTATGTCGTGTACAGTTTAAAAGATAATGTTCAACTGTATCCATAACATTACAGGTGTCACAAAGGCCAGTTGGATGCAGGTTCATATTAAACAATACACTATTTACGGCAATATGCCCAGATAATAGTTTGAACAGAAGAACCTCTGCCTTACGACTAGACATAGACACACAGGCTCCTGTTGTTACACAAGGCTGAAGATGATGGTAAAAACCGCCTTTATTGGAATACATACATTCCTCCTGCCACATGTCAATAAAGTATGGCTTCAAACGAGCCATAACTTCATTGACATTCAGAGGGGCCGGTACAGTGATGTTAACCAAGAGACAATGCTTTTTTGGCTAGCTGATCAGCCATTTCATTGCCTCGTATATTACAATGAGCCGGCATCCAATCAAAGGCCACCGTGACACCTCGATACGACAAAGTTGTAACTGCATGCATTATTTCATACAGGAGAGGACAACTCTCCGATGGATTGAAATTACGTAATGCATGCAGGGCACTTAAGGAATCAGTAAAAATTACGACTCTAAATGGATTAAAATCACTAATCCACTGTAAAGATAGCAAAATAGCTACCAGTTCAGTTTTAAATACTGATACATGGTCGCTCAGACGCTCAAAACGACTATACTTTATCTCCGGAACACAAAACGCGGAGCCAGTTTTCCCTGTATCCGGACACTTGGACCCGTCCGTATAAACATGTAAATATGCATTCCAATTGGAAAAAATGTGCTCTTTAGCGCACAACTGAATGAGATTTGGAGGGTCACTCTTCTTAATTTTCATGTGTAACTGATCAGAAACCAAAGGACCAACAAACTGCCATGGCGGAAAAACATAAGGAGAAAACTTAAGTAATGAAAAATCCTGAACAGAAAACTGACTAAACAAGTTCTTTACCCGTATACTGAAAGGCTCAGCACGGCGCACACCAGTGTCAATAAAAAACTTATCATACCAAGAGTCATCCAAAGTACGGCTCGCTGGATTATTGTACGAGGTTTTTAATTTCAATGCATATTTCACAGTGCATAATTTACGGCGTATAAAAAGAGGAAACTCATTAACAAGCAACCTGCAATACATTTAATGGGGTATTAGACATAGCCCCAGTACAGATACGCAACGCCTTGTACTGAATAGAATCTAATTTCTTTTTGAGCGTCTGAGCAGCCGAATCATATACCTGGCAACAATAATCTAGGCGAGATCTGATCATTGCCCTATATAATAAAAGTAAACACTTCTTATCTGCTCCCCATGTTGTGGACGACACAGACCTCATCAAATTTAGAACTTTGTCACATTTCGTTACTAAGTAATTAATGTGAGGAGCCCAAGTTAATGTTTTATCAAAAATCAAACCAAGAAATCTAAAAGTAGTAGACACCTTAAGGCGAACACCATTCAAAAATAATTCTAGCACAACTGGCAGTGGACGCCTGGTGAATATTACTGCTTCAGACTTGGTAGGGGAGAATTTAAATCCCCATTTCTTACCCCAGGTCACAATATCAATAAGGCCCTGCTTGATATACTTAACAACCACATGGAAATTTCTACCCGAAAACCAAATGGCCTTGTCATCCGCAAACAGGGAGCATTTAAGTTTGCTATTTACGGCTAAAGGGAGATCATTGATCATAAGATTAAATAATGTAGGGGAGATAACACTACCTTGAGGGGTTCCATTTTGAATGTTAACTGAACGAGAATAATCTTTATTAATTCTAACTTTAATAAAACGATTCGTCAGAAAACTTTTTACATATCCTAACATTCTACCTGTAATACCATAATTCATCATTTTTACCAGTAACCCCTTCCTCCAGACCATGTCGTAAGCTTTCTCTACATCAAGGAAAACAGACAACAAAAACTCCCCAGATAAACTGATAACTATAATGAACACGGAATGTATTACCACTGTATATACATATATGAAGGTGCCGGGAGTAGTGTTCGACTATCCCATATATTATATCATAAGCCCAACACCCACATACATGATTTTAGATACATCAGCGAGATATTTACGTCAGTTTTACTCATTTAAATGGACATCATTATCAGGTTACAAAATCACACAAGAGAAACAGCCAGGAAAAAAGCACTTCTTAAACTCCGATAAGAGTTAAGCCCCTTTGAACCAAACTGGCACTTTATTAAATTAATGTATATGATATGATGATTTTGGATATGTTCGTCCACTCGTATTATATTGTGAATGTTATTATCCTCGCATTATTAACCCTTGTACTGTTTACTTTAAAATAATGGCCGACATGATGTCAAAGTGGTTTTACCTTCCCGGAAGCCATATTCCCGCCTATTTTCTGGCCCGGCCGATTTTTTAATTTTGTTGTTTTTCGATTTTTTATTTCTCTCAAAAACTTATAAATATAATAGGGAATAATTAATGCTGCTCAAATAAAGTTAAAATGCCCATTTAAACCAGGAAATCTGATGTCTGAGGGGATCCGCTTCTCCCAGGCCAGATAGGCTTAACCATGTGTGACCTTGGGGGAATCTCTCGTGCTTCGAAATGAAGAAAACTTTTGAGCCGAAACTTTGCGACTTTGTAACTTATCATATTAGGGTCATTTTGAGCATATTTGCATAACACTCCATGTAGGGAATGATGAGAAAATTAAAATCGGGAACTCTGTGAAGATATAGGCCTACCAGGAATGAAACGTTTTTTGGATTTTTTCTTCAAAATTACGAAGTTCCGTAATTTTACAAACGTCCTGTAAAACAACGTGGCGATCAATATAATTCATATACTATGTGACGGGTCACTATTTACGCTAAGCTAATGAGAGTGACCTCCCCTGATGTAAGCTCTCGACTCAAAAGAGTTACGTTCGTGTCGATTGCGAGATTCGCTGAAGCAGGAAAGTTTTGCCCGGCGGCACGAAAAATCGGTAAATATGACTACTTATGTGATAGTTTTGCTACAATCATTGCTGCAGTAATTTTCCGTAAAGTTCAATGACTTGAATGCTGCACTGTTTAGGCCGAGGCAATGTTTAGTTGTTTGACATCAAAATGATTTAGATCAGTATGTTCACGATGGGGTACCGCGCCACGTGGTTTTGGCGGGCTTCTATCATTAGTACATGTATTTGTGTTTGAAAACATGCACACGCATTTTTGTCAGACCGAATGTTACATCTATGAGCAGAAATTATGTGATGCCAATGAACATTGTTAGGAATAATTCCCCTAGAAATTATGAAATAATTGTTGAATAATTTTAATTGACGATAATGATAAGTTGTTATGGAATTAATGCTTGGAGTTCATTATTGAATATCTCGGGTAAACATGGTAAATGTCCGCAGATGAATGAAGTTTGAAGAATTCCTTTTCTGTGTAATTTTAATGGATTGTGCAGATTACCAGGGTGTTTATCAGGTTCGCATAAATTGTTTAAATCAGTCATATTGAATTCAGATTGAATTCAGATTAAAATCAGATTGAATTGTAATAGAATAACTGTACTCCATGAATCGGTCCATCCATGCATTATCAAAGGAATATCTGGTAATTGTGGTGAAATTTAGGAAAGACAAATAACACAAATCAGGCTCGTGGTTTAAATCGATTGTGATTTTATTGTTGCTAATTCACTTCAATTGATTTATTTGTTTACATTCGGGTTAATTAATTATAGAAAAAGCCTAAAATAGAATTGTCCATGTCACAGAGATTTCATTCATATATGTCCAGTACAATACACAACTAATGGAATTTCGTTGGATACCCCAAGTCGTATGCATTGGACCGCGAGTAGGATATAAATGGGCAATACAGGGACAAAATGCCATGATGCTTTAATTAGCATTGTTGTTTTGTCAGAAGTATTATGCATGGCTAAGGCCATGGTATACTAGTCATTGACAGGTTATTATAGAATTTTGAGTCATAATAATCAATTTTATAGTACTTGATCTCAACTGGTGATACTGCTAATTGATGTTTGTATGCCAAGTCATGTATAATGAGTGAATTTGTTGAAGCTAATAAGTCTGTATTGTTGTCTTACAGGTCACATACACTCCCCTGGTTTTTCCTATATTATGAGGGTTCGAATCGATATTCGGCGGATTAAGTTCCATTTCTGTGACATTGGAAACTAGTAGTGGTAAAATGGGGGTCTCGCATCAGTGGATTTTTGATGTGTTGGTATTCCTCCAGGAACTATAAGCTATAAGCTATAAGCAGAGCAGATAACTGTGTGTATACGGAACGAATACGAATGTCCAGAAACTGAATAAACATTCTATTAGGCCAATAAGTGTTTTCTTCCTTTGATCCAGTGATCGAACGGGACATTATTTCACCCCCTCTCACAACTATAATAGATATTTTGAATGCGTACGAGTTAACATCGGCGCATGTTGTTATTGAGCCTTAAAGTTGATCATGCATTCTAACCCCAGAAACAAACAAAGAAATATTAATTGATGAACAATCAATTTGCAGTAGTATACTCTGTACTTATACTTCACAATCAAAGCAATACAAAACGTATTTCTGTTAACGATGCACGACCTAGCTGTATATGAAACAGTACGGCGAATTACTTTAATTCTCTTCCTATAAAATATTGTTCTGTATGCTGTAAATTATATTAAATAAAGCAATAACTTATGCCAATTTTACAGTAAATGTGTTAAGTGTACTGTATTTTATATTCATGCCAATAAATACTGTATTTTGAAAAAAATTATGCAGTAACTTACTGTATACAATGTAATACAGTAAACTACTGCCTGTATTACAGTATTATACTGGTATTACAGTATTATACTGTGATTATGTTTTGCAGTAAGTTACTGTGAAAGAAAGCAGTAACTTACTGCGCTTCTACAGTAAAAAATTACAGTGTACATGAACATAGGTATGCGGACTGCTGTCCCCTGTACCCTTCCCAATTCCGTATGCTTAGCTATAAACCTATCATAAGACCTACCTATATGCATAGGGAATCGTTGTCGTCGTTAATTGGGGAGGGGGGGGGGGATGGCAAGCCGTTTCAGTATTTAATCGGTTATACCACATGTTGAAAATGTTTGCACATATGTCAAGTTTTCAACATATGTATAAAACTTTTCAACATATGTCTAAAAGTGCGGATTTATTCCAAATATGTGTAAAAGTTTTATACATATGTTGAAAACTTTTTGACATATGTGCTAAAGTTTTAAATATATGGAATAGTTAATTTATTTAACATATGTGTAGGACTTTTCAACATATGTCTAAAACTTTTACACACGTCTAAAACTTACACATATGTCTAAAACTTTTCCACATATGTGTAAAACTTTAAAGAAAAGGACAGCGCCATTTTGAAACGGTCGTTATAGATAACAAACTTTCACAAGAGATTATACCACAGGGAGCAGTCCATTTCATTAACTCTCCTGACATTTATTGAACATATGTACAAAACTTTTGCACATATGTGGGAAAAAAACTTTATTTGACATATGTTGAAAAGTTTTTTCATTTGTATAAAACGTTTCAACATATGTAAAAAACTTTTCAACATTTGCGAAATAGTTTGATATAGATTTTGGATATTTTTGACTGCAAAAAATCCTAAAATGGGTCAAGCCCCCCTAACACCCCCCCCCTCCCCCACCCCACACACACACGTATTGATCTTTTCACGTCACGTTAAATGATCTATCTGCCTATTAACTCCTGCTCCCTAAAAACATTGTGGATCAGCCATAAAGAATACTGTGGTAAAAATGCACATCCACAAAAAATGGTGTACCGGTACTAGTGATCTACATACTGCGTATGTACTGTATACACAAAATGTGTACCAGTGATACACAATTTAATGTAGATGTGTACAATTGTACACAGTAGTTTTTAGACAGTGTAGCACCATGTATTGTGCTGCGAAATTCTCTGGATAATTGCGTCAGATCCTTTCCACAATGTATTCCTTTGATAGTACGAGCTATACATGTCCTATACTGTAAGCTCGCAAAAGACAACCGTAAGTAGTATACAGCAAGCAGATAGTCACATTGACCTCTGACCTCTGTGACGTCACGTGGAGGTGGAGAGGTCAAAGGTCAATGAATGCACCTGAGCATGTACTGACCTGTATCCTCTCATCCCGTCCATCATCTGACCTTGGATCATGTTCAGACATGTTAGGGGATTCCTCCGCTGTGATGCGGCCTGCCTCCGCGGACAGAAAGTAGTCCCAAGTATATAGAGGGCTGAGGGTATGTCTGACTGTATGGAATGCATGTACTGACTTGTGTCTGGGTTTTTTCCATTACGGGGAGTGCGCAGGGGTGTGGTATGACGTCACTTCCGGTCTGCGTGAATCGGGCGTGACCTGGGTATGACTGTATGGGACGTACTGACTTGGTTCTGGGTTTTTCCCATCACGTGGAGGTCACGTGATAGTTCAAGGTCAAATTGAATGATAGGAATGCATGTACTGACCTGTTGTGGATATTGACTCTCATTGACCTTTGATCTCAAAAATTTGCATATTAGGGAGAAAAACTACCTCCGAACACAGAAGAGTTCCAATTGTGACCTTTGGCAGCCAATCAGAAGCGAGTATTTTGACCTCGTCTGACTGTATGGAATGCATGTACTGACTTGGTTCTGGGGGTTTTCCATCACGGAGAGTGCGCAGGTGTGTGGTATGACGTCACTTCCGGTCTGTGAGTATAGAAAGAGTATTAAATAGCTTATTGACCTTTGACCTCAAAAATTTGCATATCGTGACCTTTGACAGCCAATCAGAAGCGAGTATTTTGACCTCGTCTGACTATGTATGTACTGACTTGGTTCTGGGGTTTTTCCATCACGGGGAGTGCGCAGATGTATGACGTCACTTCCGGGCTGCGAGTATAGGAAGAGTATTAAATAGCTTATTGACCTTTGACCTAAAAAATTTGCATATCGCGACCTTTGACAGCCAATCAGAAGCGAGTATTTTGACCTCGTCTGACTGTATGGAATGCATGTACTGACTTGGTTCTGGGGTTTTTCCATCATGGGGAGTGCGCAGGTGTATGACGTCACTTCCGGTCTGCGTGAATCGGGCGTGACCTGGGTATGTCTGACTGTATGGAATGCATGTACTGACTTGGTTCTGGGGTTTTTCCATCACGGGGAGGTCACGTGATCACACTAGTTCAAGGTCAGGGTTTTTCCAAAAATAAACAAACAAAAAGGGGATTCCCCTTTGGCATCGATGGTGCTGCCCTCTAGAGGCAGGGTGGGTGCATGTAAAATTTCTCCAGACATAAAAAGCGGAACACGGACTTTACCGTAGAATATACTCCTATCAACCTAATGTCGGTCCCCGGGCTTATCGTGGCGTGCTGAGAGAGGTAGGGTGGGGGAGTGGGTGTATGTGAATTTAGTATTTGTCCCGAAACTATAAAAAACGGAACACGGACTTTACCCCTAAAATATGGGGAAACCCCTATCAACCCTATCCCAAAGGGCGAATATCGGTCTCCCGGGCTTATCGGGGCCTGCTGAGAGAGGTAGGGTGGGTGCATGTTTTCACAGAAAAAAAATATAAAAAGCGGAACACGGACTTCACCCCTACAATAGGAGAAAACTCCTATCAACCCTTCCCGGCCCGGCCCGGCCGCAGCGCGCGCGCGTTATCCGGCCGCACGCCTGCGCGGCATCACCGGAATTTCGGGCCAAAAGGTCAAAGGTCACATTCAGGTCAAAAGGTCAAAGGTCCCCTTTCCGGCAAGTCTCGGCCCTCTCCGGGCCAATAGATAGTCTTTATCCGGCCTCCCCAAGCACCCATGTAATGCACAGGGTCCCCCACAATATCGCCAGCACTATGTCCATGCTAAATGGCCAGTGGGAAACCTCCAGTTTTCCCCAGAACCGTATTGGCACGAAAAAATACATGAAACCATGGAACTTATAGTAATAAACTTAAGCTATAGGTGTTGCACGAGTCTCCACTTGCCGCCTTCGTGGTGACATGTGGGGATTCGGTCATGTCTTCCCCCACCTCGAACATCTGTAGCGTTTTCACTCCACCTGTTGCTCTTGTAATTTGTTAGTCCTCGTCAAAATTTTTGTGCTGGAATGCCCGCTCTTAACCTAGGCCAAAAATGTACTTGGTCTGTGAGCTGATTTCATTAGCTCTCTATTTTACTGCAGTGCTCTTGCATTGTTTTCTGGACATTGATTGGTTACATTTGGTCCCATCCTAGGCCACTGATTGGCTACTTTCTCCACGGTGTTCAAGGCCAGTTTGACCGAATCCTCACATGTCTGGTATAGCCTTCATGCATTATGCTCATATAGAAAACACACAAGACAGGGTTTTTTTGTGAGATCTCATTTTGTTTTTTTATTCAGTGAACAACAACAACGTGAGAACAACCACGTGAAAACTGAAGCCCAGAACAGGGGGCTTGTACATTGAAATCGATAGAACTTAAGCCCAGAACAGGGGGCTTTTCGTGAAAGAACTTAAGCCCAGGACGGGGCTTGTACATTGAAATGATGGGCGGCCCAGTCATATACGAGTACATCGCGGTCCTCGGCCTTGGAGTACTCGTCAAACATCTGTACGATGGTAGATAAGGTTCTTCCCGGCATCGATGGTACAGGTAAAACAAGCAATATTGTCCGCACACGCTACTGGTCAGGCTTTGCAACGTTTGACTGTTCCAACACCACGTCTCTGTGCCTTGATCCATGAAGTCTGTTAAATCGGGATGGAGGGGTGGCAGGCCGTACGGGTCAAAGTATTCGCCCTGCTGTTCTGTCAAGTACACGGCCACCCAATGTTCACCGGGCCGATCCATCGGGTCCGTGTTGACAACGTAAGCAGCAGGATACATACGGTCTAATGGGAACACATCTCGGGCGAACACCCCTTGAAAGACCATACGTGTCCCTGGGTCATTCTCCAACACAGTGGTTATCTGGTCTGTATCCATGTTAGGTGGCAAAGTCACACAGGACGTTGCGCGCCTTGTCCACTTGAATGATGTTGTCAAACTCGGCGTAGCAGATCACATGGACGGTGGTCCCGAGGGCTCGAGCAAAGTGGATTTTCAACCGTAAATTGCCTTGCCTGGCCAGGGCCAGCTGATGGTCGTTCTCTAAGGTGGGGATCAGATCTAAACAGAACAACGTGTATCCGTTCGCGTAGTCCTCCCGACTGATCATATTCCCTTCGTCCTGGTTGATCTGACCGGTGGCTGTAAACAGGCTCTGATAGGCTCGAATGAAATTCCTGCGCCCAAAGTTCGGTGTTAAGGCCGTGGCTGGGACCTGTTGTCCGTTCACATGCAGGGCCACAAAATTGATGCCGAAATGTTGAAAGTCAAACGGGTTCTCTGGGTAGGCTCCGCTGAAACTAGTATTTTCCACACAGGCCAGGATCAATCGTTTGGGTAGGCTTTCTTTGTTGGCACTCATATTTCCAGCAGGCACAGAGAACACTTTGGTTTGTACACGTCGGATAGGGTGCTGGGCTGGTTTTGTTTCCAAGGCTTTCATGTGTCCCAATTGAACGGCTGGATTCGGTTTCACTTTTCGGACATACAGGATTGCGTCTTGGATGACAATCTGATAGTCAGCTGCATGCCCCTCTACGTTAGTGGCCATCAAGGCGAAGGTCGGAGGCGCCCGTATCAGTCGGATTTTGATGGGGATCTTGTTCAAGAGGTACCGGTCTTGCATGAAGAGGTCTGCGTGCAGTCGACCCATGAGATCCACCGAGACGCTGTTCGCGGTGAAAGCCTTCCGTTTGTTATATCCTTCATTGTCCATCGTGTCCATGTGCGCGGCTGTGTCTTGGTAGAATAAAGCGGCTGTCAGCTGAGATTCTTTAGCCTCTCGTCCATACGACAACAGCGTCTCGATGTAGGCTCGATAGGGGTACGTGTTGGTCGAGTCACTGATGAGTTTGTCGCTGATAAAAATATCCACCTGTTGAAACATAAGAGTGCAGCCAGAGATTCGTCGGGCCCACCGTTGCAGCTTGGACGATTCTGGAGCCATCCCCATTGACGACCTTGGCTTTCACATAAAGTATGTATGGGCTAAATCCACATAGGCCGTATCTGCATTACTGATGGTGAACTCGATGGGCCCTGTTTCGTTGATGCTGGAGAGCGGGTGATGCTCCACCCATAATCCTTGTTCGGCACTGGTCTGTGTGGGCGGGACGGTCCACAAATCATATTGACTGTTGGGGACCACCCGTAACAGAGGTGTGTTGATATCGCCCACGATGTGGTTGTCGACCACGTCCGAGTAGACGTAGAGTCCGTACATTACAACACATATAAGGGATGTGGGAAGGGGAAGAGGTGCCGACTTACTGACAGAGTCACATGACCTTACAGTATAGTCTTTCGGTTAACCTATTCTAAAGCACATACCAAGAGTCTAACGATTCATGATATGTGTTGTATCTCAGGTACGCTTTTATTGCACCTGTTCATGTGGCAACTTGGATGATATGACCGCACGGCCCCTAGCACCGGCATAAGCGATATTAGATACAGATCTAGAGAGCTATGATGGAAATGCTCTGACAACTCGTATATTGGTAATTGCTGAGCTGTTTCGCTGTTTACCCGACTTCATATCCATCGGGATCTGGCCATGGTCCTCGGATGGACCCGTGTAGGTCGGGTGAGCGAGACCCAGCATTTGCTGTAGGATAGGACTCAGTACGACACTCACGTTGGCGGTGAGGAAGATCTGTGCCTTGTCGTTGTGTGCGTTGTAATCGAAGTCCACGTGATTCTTGAAGGGAAAGGATTTGACGGGTGTTGAAGTATTCGTGACCTCCCGTAGAGCCTTATAATGCAACAGTCTTGTCAGCCCCTGCATGAACTCCTTGGGGGTATCGTATTGGCCTTCGGGGAGGGTGAGTCGGGTGTTTTTGCCTTCGTAGGTCACCTCGTACCACACTTCATTGGCTCGCACGTTGTACCACGAGTAAGGGTATTGGATATCCACGAGGCCACATTCCCATCGTCCAGGTAAATGCAACGGTTGCGGTAACTGGGTCATGTACTTGGCCACGGTGTTGTCAGGAAACACATCCAGCGAACTGTTACTGGGTAGGGTGAGGTAAAACATGGCGACTGAGCTGTCCTGCTGCTGCTGTTGGTTTTAATAGGTGTTCCAGGCCTTGGGCGGTTGTGTCCGGCGTCGTGTTCGTCGCGGTGACTTGCTACGTGTCACGGCTCTGGAGATGTGAGGTGTCTTGATCAAGGGTGGTTTTTTAAAGGAGTGAAAAGAAGGTGCCCGTTGTTGTGGTGTTTTGGGGGGTGACTCCGGTTCCCACTCGGCTTCCCAAGAAGGTAGTGGGCCACTCGGCGATTGCTGGGTCCGCTGCATCCAGGCCCAGCGCTGGGGGTTCCCCACCAATTCCTGTGGTACATGCATGTCTTTCAAGCCTTGAGCGAAGACCTCCCATCCTCGAGGATCCGTGTGCGACCTGCGTTGACGCATCAGGTCATTCACTAAATCCGTCATTTGACTCTGTACCAGTAGTTCGCCTTAATCATTCCAAGTCATGTTAGGATTCTGTTTCATCCATTGTAATACCAGGCCAGCTTGTTTCTTGAACGATGCAGGTACACTCTTCAGGACTTCATCTTCCACCCAGTGGGCCTGTGGGTGGTACCCCTGGTAATGGCGGCTGTTGGAGCGGTGCTGAGGTCGGCGGTGTGTCGCGTGGGGATGGTGTTGGTGCTGGGGTAGAGAGGGTTTTGTATTGGTCCATGAACGTCATGTACCATTGAAGCGTCTCATTGTACCGTTGTACTTTCTCACTGTCGCTTAACCCCGGTCTTTGTAAGATCTGTTGCATCTCTTCATCGAGGGTGTTTATGGTCTTCACCGTAGGTGGGGCAGGGTAGGGTGATTGGAGGTTTTGAAGGAGCCGTGGTTCGACGAGGACCATTTTTTTCGTGTGGTTCATTGTCGGCCGAAGAGTCCACCCAATACTGGTCCCAACACGGAAGCAGCCAACGGTGCTAAGATGGCCCGAGAAAGCCGCCTTTCTGTAACACCTTTTTCTTTTGTGTTTGAGAGACTCGCTTCTGGACTAGGGTTCGGAGACCTGTTTTATGCTTGGTCAACTTGGTCTTCTGAGCCGGAGTCAGTGGTACGTTGCCTTTTAACAGGTTGTACCCGATCTCGCACAGACAGCGTACAAGGTCAGGGTCCGCACCGCATACTATTGTTCGGACCAACTCGGGTGGGGCCGTCTTCAATACACGGAGCGTCGGGGCGTGCTTCCGTACTCGCGCAGACATCATGTACAACTAATGCTAGAACCCACAACTCTGTTCTTTTTATCCTTTTGCGGGCTACCTCCTGAATATCGAGACAAAGTCAACCATGATGTGGTATTAATTCTTTTTATTAACCCCATCATCAAACACACACACCCCAGCTGGGGGAGCCACTGTGGGTGTGTTTACATTATTTTTGCATGTAAACGTGGTGGGTCTCTCCGGGAAAGATTCCGGTCCGTAGTCGAAGGTGATCGGGGGTGGCTTGCTTGAGGTCGAAGAGCATATACCCGTGCTGAGGAGTTGTCGCATCTTTGGAGGCTTCCAACGCAAACGGTGTGCGGCCGGGATACATCTGTCTCGCCAGGTGCAGCAGTTGAGTGGTATCTCTCGGGCATTTAAGCTGATGTTTCGATGTTCTTTGTTTTTACTGAACAGATTCTGCACAATGTAGATGATGCTGAGCCGTCGATGATGCCTGCCTTTGGTAAAGAGTTGGGTGACGCGTGCATCCGTCTCCGCCATGAGATCATGCAGAACCACCAAGGTGTCGGGTTCCAAATCGGCCAGGTTAGGTAGGCCTTCCACGAACGTGATATGGGGCATTGCTGCATACGCTGCCTGTCATTCTCCATAACACCACACGACTCGGGCAATGAGTGGGGTGATCATGCTGTCGGCGTGTTGAAGGAGCTTTCTGACGAAGTGCATTTTGCCGGAGCCCGTCGGTCCTGCGATGACGCAAGTGAAGGGATGCTGCCACCGAACGTCCATGGTTCGAGCTGTATGCGCTGTCGTGGTAACCCGCTCTTGTAAATTTGGTACGAGTGAACTGGAGTGGTGGTGGGTACAACGTCGGTCGTCGTTATCGATGGGCGTTGACTGTGAGTGATGAAATCCGGTGAGTTTTCAGACGTAGTGGGTGTACTTGGTGTAGGTGTTGACTGTATACTTGGTGTGGAGCTCGATGTGGCTTGTACACGTGGTTTGGTAGTGGTGATGACTGGGCTCGTTTCGATCACGGAGGTGACTGCTGTAGAGAAGTTCTGTAGACTGGTTTGACTGCCACTCACAGCTGGAGTTCTAAGTTGGTTAAGTAGAGTGCTGAGATAGGCTACGTCGTAAAACACACCTTCGTACAACACACTCAGCAGGGTTAGC
This sequence comes from Hanleya hanleyi, assembly GCA_036873755.1. NCBI lineage: Eukaryota > Metazoa > Mollusca > Polyplacophora > Lepidopleurida > Hanleyidae > Hanleya > Hanleya hanleyi. The sequence continues at coordinate 24,499 of JAVTVY010036068.1, read as the reverse complement.
AATATCACCACAAAGCCCACTTGCGCTTTGCGCGTTTTGGGAGACGCTGTGTTCAGAGGCAGCTGCTGTTTGTCCATAGCACCGTGGTCGAACGTGGAATGAAGGATGACGTTAGTGGTGTCTGGCTCTATAGTCGTTTCACCTGGTTGGCCGCGACCCAGGCATTGAAGGAACTGGGCCAGCCTAGCCATTTGACGAAAGGAAATAGTTTGCCACGTCAACGTTCCGTTTTCAAAATCTGCTCCACTGTGCAGTTTATAGACTCGCTGCTGTCGGAGTAGGCGCCGTTTAATCAGGAAGTGCTCATCGCTCCAGTTGGGCAACTAACTTTTCTCAAATTGACCTTTGACTTTATTGATCCGTACAGGGTCCCCGATCTTGAACACCTCCTTCGGCGTTCGCTGCGATTGCCTAGGGTACAATACACGCCGGACTTGGGCTTCATTGCGTTGGGTGACGGCAATGGGGGCTCTCTCTATACTCCGGTGATAGGCTCGATTGTATCCACTCACAAGTTTCGGGAGAACATCGATGTACCGCCTTGTATTCTTATAGGTGAAATATTTATACATGTGGCCTTTGAATGTCCTGTTGAACCTTTCCACAACGGAAGCCTTGGTCTCGTTGTACGTATGGAAGAAAAACACCTTCTGGGCTTTCAGAAACTGTTGAAACGGTCTGTTGAGGAATTCCGTGCCTTCGTCGGTTTGCAAATACAAGGGTTTGCGCCCGGTCTTGAAGATGTCCTTGAACGCCGCTATGAGATTCGCCCCCGTTTTCGTCCGGATGGATACCACCCACGCATACTTCGACAGGATATCGATGCACGTCAAGATATACCGATTCCCATCGTTGTGTTTGGCAAAGGCGCTCATATCGACCAAATCCGCTTGCCACTGGGCATCTACTCCTCCCACGATGATCCGGTTCCGTAGAAAATGGCGACGGACAGATCGATGTAAGGTATAGGTGTCTTGTTTTTTTTTAACCAATCCCGGACTTGGGCACGTTGTATCTCCTGGGGTTTGGCCGCTCGATAGAGAGCCGACAATGCACTATAGGCCGCCGGACTGTCGGGACTGTAGTATAAGTTATCCAACACCTTTTCCCAGCTCTTCATGGTGACAAATGATGATGGACCCTGGCTCTATCGTTTATTTATAACGGTATATCTTGGGCCGGAGTTTCTTTCTGATTTTCTTCTTCGGCTTCTGCCAGCATATTGTCCATGGTAAATAACCAGTCCAACTCGTCTGATGACCGCTCTTCCTCCGTAAGCACTTGATCCACATCTGCCACGGCATCTTCCAATGCAGACCATAGAACAGGGTGAAGGGTAAAATGCACTGTACTCCCATCTAGCATAGCCAATTGAGCGTCGGATGGGCCGCGTCGGATGTACACATCGTGACACAAGTGGATGAGGTCGCCGTCCAGTTCACCAGACAACACCCGTTTGAATTTGGTCCAGCCCTCCCGGGACAGACGAATATGAGCCGGGCACGGTTGTGTAGGGTCTGCATCACAGATGTCTCCTACCTCCTCCATGATATCAACCTTATTTGCATTGACGTGCAGGAAGACCTCGGGGGTCAAGCTGAGAAACGCCCGTAATATATGCTTCGTCATGGTCAGTACGTGAATGGTACAAGATTTGGCTGTCTCTCGTATTTATAGAGAGAAAAAGTTTATGACGTGAGATCGAAGGATCGGGTGGTCATGTCACTGGGCTGACAGTCTAGCCGGATAATCAATGGCATCGTCGTCTGCCTCCGCTTCATTGCTAGGTTTGGTAATTTGTTCATTGCGTTCTACCGCCGCTTCACTCAGGGCACGAGCCCACTCCAACTGAATAGCTGACCGCTCGTCCGGTGTAAACAGCTGGTCCACAATAGGCACCACTTTCTCGAAGGCTGTCCACAGTTGTGGGTCTAGGGTGAAGCCTCGCGTAGGGTCCCAGGCGTGGGAAGAAGGGTCCACGGTATACGTAGATGGCATTGTCTATGTGGATGAGGTTTCCGTCGAGCTCACCGCTCAACACCCGTTTAAATTTGGTCCAGCCGTCACGGTGTAGCGTAACCGTATTCGATACGGTCTCAGCGCGCGACCAGCAAACATCTCCACGGTCTTCAACAATGGTGACTTTATCTTCATTGACGTGTAACCCCACCCGGGGTGTAAGGGGAAGGATGGCTCGTAGGACTGGTGACATGGTTGACCCAGTGACGAACGGTGAATGACACACACTCTGACTGTCTCTCGTATTTATGGTCAGGTCCCTCGGTGACATGGTTGACCCAATGACGATCGGTGAATGACGCACACTGTGACTGGCCCTCGTATATATCCGTTGCACATAAGCGCATCTGTGGAGGCTCTGAATAGCCGTTCTTTTTCTGTCGCTGTCATTGCCACAGCGTCAGGGTCAATAGGGCAAAGACCATTACTAGGCCAACGAGCCGTCGCTGGTTCCGGCGTGAGCGCTCGTGGTCCATAGTCCGGGCATCAAGGATGGCTGTCATAGTCCAGTAGTGGTGAGTGATAGCACACCTCTCCATCGAGTGCACTCTGTCGAGAACCGCTTCTGTGAACTCTTTCAGGATCTGGCGTCGCCCCTCGTTGTCGTCGCCATCTCCAAACATGGACCGAACCACTGCTCTGTAACCTGTGAGTAAATTAACCACGGTCGCATGCTGTAAAATGCGAGTCGCATAGGGATGGGTATCCGTCATGGCTCTGTAACCGTAGGAATGGGGTGTGGGATCCAGAGAAGCGTGTTTTATACACCCTGTCACACATGCGCACCTATACGTAGCTCTAATGTAGTCCGTGATACGTCTTATTCTGGTTGGCTAGTTCAAAAAGAGAGCAACAATCAAAGATTACAGGTCAATCCTTTTATTAGCCCCTCCATCACAGCACATGCTAACGGTTTAGAAGTTAAAGTTCATGTCAGCGGTTAAAGGTCATTGCCGGTCACGTGACAGTAAACATGGAAAAACCCGGATGTAAGATGAGGACCCGGATGTAAAACCACAGTACCCGGATGGAAGGCGCAGGAACGATGGGAAAACCCACTGGGAAACCCGGATGTTGACAGCGCAAAAACACCTGCGCACTCGCCCAAATGAGAGCCTGTGACCTTGCCATCTAGCCGAGGTCAAAAAAATTCCGATGATGACGCACAGGCGTGCGGCCGGATAACGCGCGCGTGCTGCGGCCGGGCCGGGCCGGGAAGGTTGATAGGAGTTTTCCCCTATTGTAGGGGTGAAGTCCGTGTTCCGCTTTTTATATTTTTTTTTCTGTGAAAACATGCACCCACCCTACCTCTTTCAGCAGGCCCCGATATGCCCGGGGGACCGATATTCGCCCTTTGGGATAGGGTTGATAGGGGTTTCCCCCTATTTTAGGGGTAAAGTCCGTGTTCCGCTTTTTATAGTTTCGGGACAAATCCTAAATTTACATACACCCACTCCCCCACCCTACCTCTCTCAGCAGGCCACGATAAGCCCGGGGACCGATATTAGCCCTTTGGGATAGGGTTGATAGGAGTATATTCTACGATAAAGTCCGTGTTCCGCTTTTTATGTCTGGAGAAATTTTACATGCACCCACCCTGCCTCTAGACGGCAGCACCATCGATGCCAAAGGGGAATCCCCTTTTTGTTTGTTTATTTTTTGCGGCGATATACTGGACAATAAACGCTCGACCCTCGGGTCGCACGGATGCTAGACTCGTCCTAATAACATCGTCCAACACCTATAGATTATGTTATATATAAGTCTTCCTTCCCATGGTTTCATGGAAAAACCCTGACCTTGAACTAGTGTGATCACGTGACCTCCCCGTGATGGGAAAAAACCCAGAACCAAGTCAGTACATGCATTCCATACAGTCAGACGTACCCAGGTCACGCTCGATTCACGCAGACCGGAAGTGACGTCATACACCTGCGCACTCCCCATGATGGAAAAACCCCAGAACCAAGTCAGTACATACATTCCATACAGTCAGACGAGGTCAAAATACTCGCTTCTGATTGGCTGTCAAAGGTCACGATATGCAAATTTTTGAGGTCAAAGGTCAATAAGCTATTTAATGCTCTTTCTATACTCGCAGACCGGAAGTGACGTCATACACCTGCGCACTCCCCGTGATGGAAAACCCCAGAACCAAGTCAGTACATGCATACAGTCAGACGAGGTCAAAATACTCGCTTCTGATTGGCTGTCAAAGGTCACGATATGCAAATTTTTGAGGTCAAAGGTCAATAAGCTATTTAATACTCTTTCTATACTCACAAACCGGAAGTGACGTCATACCACACACCTGCGCACTCTCCGTGATGGAAAAACCCCAGAACCAAGTCAGTACATGCATTCCATACAGTCAGACGAGGTCAAAATACTCGCTTCTGATTGGCTGTCAAAGGTCACAATTGGAACTCTTCTGGTTCGAAGGTAGTTTTTCTCCCCAATATGCAAATTTTTGAGGTCAAAGGTCAATGAGAGTCAATATCCACAACAGGTCAGTACATGCATTCCTATCATTCAATATGACCTTTAACTATCACGTGACCTCCCCGTGATGGAAAAAACCCAGAACCAAGTCAGTACATCCCATACAGTCATACCCAGGTCACGCCCGATTTACGCAGACCGGAAGTGACGTCATACCACACACCTGCGCACTCCCCGTAATGGGAAAAACCCAGACACAAGTCAGTACACGCATTCCATACAGTCAGACATACCCTCAGCCTTCTATATACTTGGGACTACTTTCTGTCCGCGGAGGCAGATCGCATCACCGCCAAACCGCATCACCGCGGAGAAATCCCCTAACATGTCTAAACATGATCCAAGGTCAGATGATGGACGGGATGAGAGGATACAGGTCAGTACATGCTCAAGTGCACTCATTGACCGTTGACCTCTCCACCTCCACGTGACGTCACAGAGGTCAAAGGTCAATGTGACTATCTGCTTGCTGTATACTACTGCCGTACCATTTTGAAATGTGTCAATACAGGCGGAACGCGTTAATGGTTAATGTAGGTTAATTTTATTCGCTCGTCATAGTATACTGGTTTTGTGATTCTCATTTCTTCATATATCTACCACATACAGACAGTTTACCTCTACCCCTTATAGTGTCATATTAGCCTATAATCACTGACTCGGAATGAGGCAGCTGACAACTATTTGAAAGTCGTGTAATAGGAACGCGAATCACTCATTTTGGTGCATTCTGTTTGAATTTATAATATAAGTCATATATCAAAATGTTCCTCGTCCCATGGGGAAATATATTGAGATAAATCAAACTCCACAAAAAAGGCATCAGTTGGGAGCGGAAATGTGTCTATACGACAATTTCGACTTCATCTCAAACACTAATTTCGGATTCAGAAAGAAGACCAGGAAAGAATCCACAGTTTATATAATTCCATTGGTTTAACCGGGGAGCACTTCCCGAACAGTGAACTTCCCCCCGTAGCTTCGGAACGAACACATTGGAGCTGAAACTTTGTGACTTCCCCGATTTTTATACTGGGGTCATTTTAAAAAAAAAAGGCCTTTTGTGAAAATGACGTCACTGTGACGTCATCATGGCGGCCATCTTGGATTTTTTTTACATTTTCTATTACAGTTTGACCCAAAGATATAGTGTGGTAACTTTCAGCACTCTAGCCTTAGGTATAACGGAAATAGAGTGGGGCACTTTACGGCTGCGGTATACTCCCAAATCGGGCAGACCCGTCATTTAAGACAACTTCAATCGGCGACACTTTGCATGCAATATACTTGGCCCTTTTCACTCCTTGGTTGAATGGTTCCCCACATGTAGTCACCTATTGTATGTGTCTTACATGACGGATTTGCCCCAAATCGCCAAGGTCAGGGTTAATATTCACGGTATGGCATATTCAGATCCATGCACGAGTTATCTCACACTGGACAGTAATTTCGGCAGATAGTATGGCACACTCGGGTCCTGTCATGGGGATATAAATTTGTCGGAACCATTTTCTTTTCAACATAATCCATTCGCAGTCCAAAGTGAATGGCTTTTAGTATTTATTTATCAAGTTATGAATCATTTTCTATGTTTCTAGGGGACAATTTAGTGCAAAATTACCAATAATTTGACATGCTTCGTCTATTTTCTCCTCTTGCCTCGGATCATTTGAAAGCGGAAAAGCAATTGCGGCCTTTATATTGCTAGGTGGAGGTTCATTCTGAGGAGCAAATTGGTTAGTTTGGAGTTTGCTCGCGAAAATCCTGCTTGAGTTTTGTAGGAATGGTCCCTGTCTAATGTTATAATAAGGTAGACCTATTCACAACTTGGTGCCGGGGAACACGGGACAATGTGTTTAAGTTAAATCGCTCTGACAAATATTTCTGAAAATTGGGCAATTGGGAAACATGAATCGGGTTTGGGGGGTAATGTTTGAGTTTCAAGTTTCTGAATGATAGCAGCCATGTGTATTAAAATAATGATTCAATCATACTCTTTTATTGGCACTATGGTGTGTTTACACAACATCATGCTCAGGTGGCCTCCAGAGGTTCTTCTGTTCGACTAAATAATGGGTCCGTTTTTCGGTCATCTTGTCGAACAGAAGAAACTCTGCAGGCCATTTGAGTACCATCATGTTATGTAAACACACCCATAGCGCCCCGCTCTCCATGCAACTTAGGTGTGATGTGGTGGCAGGGATAATAATATGTGGAACGCGTGATTCTCTGATGGAGGCGGGGTCATCGTGGTCCCACCAAATCCTTTGACAACCGCCCCGCCACGTTGTTTACTTGTCCTATCTGCTTGAAGCCCTTTATAGTAAAAACAAATGGGTCGATTGTGCACTTTGTGATAAAAGCATGAAACTTTGCACAGATACAGAAAAACACATATTATTCATTTTTAGAGGGGGAGTCCGGCTTGAAAATCCATAGTTGGCCGCGATCTTGGATTTCAAAATGGCCGCCATTAGAAATCATCAAATTCGCAAATCGGCACTTCTAAGACACATAGAAGGTTAATTTAAACGGCTATACCCACATTTGCGTACCCAAGGAAGTTGATCACCACACTCTTGCTGCACCAGAACGGATGAATTTTAAGATGGCGGCAATTTTTTTTCAAAATGGCTGCCGAGAATCACTTATTTCGATGGTTATGTGACGTAGGTGAATCGATAGACAAAAATCTACTTTTGGGTGACTTAAAATGATTTTTTGGCATCAGTAGACACTCATTCATGTAGTTGATACCTGCAATATATAAACTTAGTCATATTTTAGAGAGAAATTCCAGCACAATGTGGGTTAACCTTGCTGCATCTACAGTTTATCATGCAGCCACATCAGCTACTACTGATAGAATGCGCTGGCTTCTGAAAATGGACATCAAACTGGCTGTCATTCATCTTTGGTATAAGTTCCCTATTCAAACTTACTTAGAGAAGCTTCTCCTGAAGAACCGAGAGAAACTAAGTCCAAATGGGACGGGCCTGAAGGGCGGGTCTCTATACGCACTCCCTTCGGTTGGGAGCTCTTCCAGACCTCTACAAACATCAATAGTCCCATTGCTACTTGTATGATCAAACAGTAACACAGTATAACCTCGTAAACAATAGCATTCTTCAACGAGGTCGACCCTGGCTCAACTTTCGACAACTCGCGGCACAGTGGACTTAGTTGAGTCAGTTGAGTATGATTAGGTCATACATGTACATTGACTAGATACTTTCCTTGGTGAGCTATTTATGGTTAAAAATCCCCGTTAGTACACCATCAGGATATCAAGCTTTTCGCCATCAGCGAACATTGAAGCCTAAAATGGATATCTGATACAAGGCTGGTTTACACATTGCTTTGGCCGAGGAAACTGGTTAAGGGACTTTTGTGTTGAACAATGCCCAGTCGGAGACGACCACCATTATCATACACATGGATACTAAAATACTAACAAAACACTAAATCTGATAATCCCTTCAGTCTTCTCCAAGATATAGCCAGTGGATGTGGCATAGTCAGTATCAGTTGATTCTTTCCTGGCGATATTGGGTCCAGCCGTGTCTGGTCTTGGTAGGCGATGTCCTCGAAATATTCTCCCTACACTTGGAGCTAAACGGCTGAAACTCACCACAATACGTCTGGGTTAAGCTCTTTCCTTAACCTTGCCTTTCAAGATCAGATTATTATGATGGAGTTTTTGAGATCCATGTCCCTTGGTTAAGCTTTTCCGGGATATCTTGCAAACCTATAGTATTATGCAAGCATGTCCAGAATTTTCTCAATAGGATATGCCACTAGTCAGAGAGTTTTAGTCGCAATTTTTTGGAAAGTTCAACCGCGATGAACTGGTTTTGCCATGCATGTCAGTTGACTGTGCTACCATTGCTCCATCGTTGAAGGAGTTCCATTACCAGATTCATATTTATCAGTTACTCCGGAAATGGAATCAGCTCATATCAGTAATCCAAGTTATATTTGTTGACCACAATTTCTCTAATGATTGAACTTAGTTGTATGATATAGATGGTTATTCACAATGTTGTGAGCAAAGTGTCAGTTTGGAGCATTGAATGAGGATGAGGCTGGTTCACGGGTTGCCTATCCTGCCAGCCGAGTCGCCAAAAGTGTGATCGAAATACAAAGTTCCAGTACTGGCATACAAAACTGCAGGTTGAACTACTAGTTCTGGTTTTTGCATCATTTGTATTGCTGAGTAGGGTATGGGATTTCAACCACAAACTGAATCTATGAATATTGCACTCCAATATATCAACTGACTAGCTTGTCAATGAGCATTTTGTCATCCTCGAATCACAATGCTACTTTCTAGTAATGGCGATAGAACACAAATGAAATATGTGATGGTGGTGCAGTTGGCCTTAGACGAAGCCCTGCTGCCCTTACAGGAAATCATGTTGCCCTTACAAAAAGTCCTGCTGCCCTTTTGCGCTGGGTAACTAGGTGCTGGTCAAGAAGGCTCACATAATTTTAGGACCGACCATGCCACCCCACCCAGATGTTTGCGAAAAACAAATGACTTCGCTGATGATAGGTTCCATAAGGCTCATTTTTTCAGTAATCTTAGTGCCTCTGCATCTTCACATCTTTAGTGGACTAATGAATTGTAAAATGTGGCCTCTCACTGAATGCGCAGATACTCATTATATACCTTTTAACAAAGTCGACAAACTGCACTGCTTTGTTTGCTCTGAGCAGAAGTGATACAGGACACTTACAGTGTGTCTCGTAGTTTTTCTTTCATCCTTGTTGGTGGAAATATATGTGTTAAAGCTAGACATTAATACCAGTACAGGTAGTAGCGTAAACGTAAATTGAGTCTCATTTCACCCGGATGTAACTATGACGTCACAGGGGTCACTGAGTGCAAGTGTGTGTTCAAAATGGCGGCCTGTGTGTACAAAATGGCGGCGTTTGTGTACAAAATGGCGGCTGTGGGAGTGTGTACAAAATGGCGGCGTTTGTGTACAAAATGGCGGGTGTGGGAGTGTGTACAAAATGGCGGCGTTTGTGTACAAAATGGCGGCTGTGGGAGTGTGTACAAAATGGCGGCGTTTGTGTACAAAATGGCGGCTGTAAAAAAATGGCGGCCTGTGTGTCCAAAATGGCGGCGTTTGTGTACAAAATGGCGGCGTTTGTGTACAAAATGGCGGCGTGTGTGTACAAAATGGCGGCCTGTGTGTCCAAAATGGCGGCCTGTGTGGTCAAAATGGCGGCGTGTGTGTCCAAAATGGCGGCCTGTGTGGTCAAAATGGCGGCGTTTGTGTACAAAATGGCGGCGTGTGTGTACAAAATGGCGGCCTGTGTGTACAAAATGGCGGCCTGTGTGGTCAAAATGGCGGCGTGTGTGTTCAAAATGGCGGCGTTTGTGTACAAAATGGCGGCCTGTGTGGTCAAAATGGCGGCCTGTGTGTACAAAATGGCGGCCTGTGTGTACAAAATGGCGGATTGTAGAAAAACGTATAAAAGGAGGCGATTTTTAGCGGTGGGGTGTATTCATTGCACTACTTGCCTGACTTACCTGACCTGACCAGCCTGCCTGCCTGCCTGCCTGCCTCACCTCTAGCCTGCCTGCCTGCCTCACCTCTAGCCTGCCTGCCTGCCTGCCTCACCTCTAGCCAGCCTGCTTGCCTGCTTGTATGAGCTGTGGAGAACCTTTTACTTTTTTCATTTTACCAGTGCAAATTCACCAGACTATTACACCGTAGCAGTTACTCACCAGCCTGAGCCCACAGTCATGCAGTCAGCCGACCTAGTTACGTTTCAAAAGTACCGTGTTCGCCTCATTGATGAAATGCAGCATGTGGCCGAATTATGTGATTTGCTTATGGAGGAAAACATACTCCTTTAACACGGTCGCGAAGATATCATGGCTGAGAAAACCACTTCAGCACAAAACAGAGCCCTCATCGATGGTCTACTGCGCCGTGGCCCCTATGCATTTCTAGCCTTCGTGGAGGCGCTGAAGAAGACGGGAAATGAAGAACTAGCAGATCTACTTCAAGCCCAGGATTTACCAGATGATGATATCTTAGCCACGCACACCACCCCAGAGCGTACACCTGCCAAACGCGGTGCACGATCCAAACGGCCCCGACTAACACCTTTAGAAATACCTGAGCCAGTGCTTCAGCCAGTGCCCCAGCAAGTGCCTGAGCCCGTGAAAGAAGAAGAGGTGCAACTTCCTATGTCTGTGCAGGAGATCAATAACATTATCCAGCAGGCCTACCAGGCAGCCCACACGAACATTTGGGAGCTCTCAGCCTATTTAACTGTGAGTGTCAAAGACGAAGAAGTGCATTTTAACGCACCGGCCTTTAACGACAGACCAGCTAGGCATATCGCCTTAACGTACGACACCTGGCTAAAACTACAGACCCTTGATTACGCCATCGATGCGGTTATTCGCGACCAGGGGAGTGACGAAGCGAAATTTTATGTGGGTGACGACATCTTTGTCAGCTGTGCCTATTTCAACGACCAGCTCCTGGTGCATATACGCAAATGGAAAATGAGGTTAGATACGCAAGAGCGTGTTCCTTGTCCTCAGGGTGTCACCTTGAAAATAACGGCGTGGCGGAAGTTGCAGAGTCTCACAGCTATAATTCATGAAGCCCTGTCTGACCAGGTGACTCAGTATATTTGTAAGAAGTACATCGACACATTCCTGGATCATGTCAGACCTCGCATTCGACACTTGCGTATCGAAGCATGTGCAGGCTGTGGGAACAACAGTCCGATAAACATGCATACGTGTGTGGAGAATAGTGTACCCTCATACGCGCTGATCACTGAGGCACTACAGGGCGTGACCGAGGAGCAAATTGCCCTGGCATTGGAAGCTGCCTGCGCTCCCAGAATTCCACGTGAACAGATTGCTACCTACATCTACGTGCACCAGGGGCGGAAAGACGATGATGAGTTCAAACAAGTCTTGTTGCATAACTATTGAACAAGTCTGGTGTTGAAAACATTTACCGTATTCCTACACGTTCATTGAAGCGCCTTCATAGCGTATAATTGTATTAAAAATTCAATACTCAGAGTTTTACTGTTAATTGTATTAAAATTCAATACTCAGAGTTTTTACTGAAGACGTTCATTCTATTGTCTTGTTGTATAATTATTGAACATTTTCAAGTCTTATTGCATTGGAACATTCAAACATTATCATCTGCCAGTCTTGCTCAAGCTGAAAATACGGCTTCTCTCCTGACGTATTCCTACACATGTTCATTTTATGTTCATTCTATGTGCATTGAAGCGCCTTCATAGCGTATGATTGTATTAAAAATTCAATACCCAGAGTCTGGTGAACACGTTCATTCTATTTGTGTTAATAAAAATAGTAGAAAATTCAAAAAATGGCTGTTAGTGTTCATTCTTTTGCAAAAGATAATTGTATTAAAAAATTCAACATTAACTCCACATCTTATGTGAGAGTATGAGTTGTATGGGAGGGAGGGTGGGTTAATTTCGATTAAATTTGCTCTCTCCGAAACGAGGGTGGTTGAGGCCACACGGTTGCCGGAAAAGGAAGATTGACCCGTAAACCTCAAGGTCAAAGCCTTTGCCAGCATTGTCACTGACGGTCAAAGGGAGGTCACCCATGTCAGTAAATTATAAAGTCACACTAATGGGGGGATAACTCTCCCCCAACACCTGGTCAATATGAAATAATGTGGCTTTTATCTTTTATAGATAAATCTTATTATTTACATAAATTGCCTACGGATAACAAACATTCTATAAAAAAACATGACCCAAAGCAGAATTAAATTTGGAAGAAATAGGCCGCAGCTAAACTTTATTTGTATAATACACCGAAATCGGACCGGATCCCTGCGGGAGCAACATCAACTGACAGCCACTATGATGTAGGCAGGTATACAATCTGGCCTGTCTGTCGGATGTTGCTGTTAATTTCGAATTTACCTGTACATAACATGTACCCACCACACATAACAGTGTGAACCACAGTATTAAATTCAACATTAAGAGTCTATTGTGGTGGTGGTGGTGGTGGTGGTGAAGACCTTAGGTTTTTTCATAGGGGTGATGGGAGCTGGTGTTTTTTGTTTTTGTGCTTTGAGTTTAGAAGTTCTCTTTCGAAAACATGGGTTGGCCCTAAAAAGGGACTTTGGAAAAGTGTTACGACACTTGTTTTAGGAGCGGTAGATTCTCTTTACCCCGGCCACCTGCTTCCTACACACGGGACACTTGATCTTTAAATGCTGTTCGTCCGTTTCAGCGCAGTGGCACGTGTCCCCTATACATGTTAGCGTCACCCAGCATTCTTCACATAGGCATAAATGCCCACACGGAAATAGGGCGTACAGGCTTTCGTCGTCTGTACACACGCTACAGTTTGATTTACTGTTTTCCTTATGTAGGTCTTGTTGTAGTTTAAACTTCACAGCGTCCATTTGACCCATGTCTTCCCTCATTTCATTAATCTGTTCGTTTTGGTGGGTCACCTGTTGGTTTAGGCGGTTCACCTGTTCGTTCAGGCGGGTTACCTCGGCCCAAGAGCATGGTGGTGGTGTTGTTGTTGTTCTTGTTGTTGTTTCGGTAGCCGGCGTTGTTATAATTGGTGTTTGGGTAGCCGCTGTATTTGCTGGAGGTCTGTTACTGTTTAACCACTCTAGGTCGGGGAGTTCATCATCAGTTACATCCTCATCTTCTTCCATTGCCACCCTCCTTATCTCCTCGTCTTGTTCTTCACTTCGCCGTCTCATCAACCTCGCATCTTCTTCCATTGCCTCCCTCCTGAGCTCTTCGAGTTGTTCTTCACTTCGCCGTATCATCGTTTCGTCGGCAATAACCTGCTCAAAGCTTGTAATTATTGTCACATCATCGTTATGTTCTTCACTCGTAATCACCTCTCTGTGTTCTCTAGGATCGTTGAATAGCCTTCGTCTTGTACCCATGATTGTAGTTGTGAATAAATGGCAACATACTACGCGTTATTTATAGTCTAGGCGGCCTGTGTGTTCAAAATGGCGGCGTGTGTGTACAAAATGGCGGCGTTTGTGGTCAAAATGGCGGCGTTTGTGTACAAAATGGCGGCCAGTGTGGTCAAAATGGCGGCCTGTGTGTACAAAATGGCGGCCTGTGTGGTCAAAATGGCGGCGTGTCAGTGGGTGCAACATGGCTGCCTGGTACCTGCTAAAAATGTTTTTATTTTCCCAACTTTAAACCGGTCTCATTTTTTGCAATAAATGTGAGTTCACTGCAGCATGTTTATCGAAAAGAAAACTAGGAAATTTTATCGTATCACACGGGCTACACTAACACATCCATTTGACACCCATAGCTGTACTCACATTTTGCCTGCACACTGTATAGTGCTGTGTTACCGTAGCCGGTGTGATACGATAAAATTTCCTAGTTTTCTTTCGATAAACCAGCTACAATTTTCAGGGTGACATTATAAGGCTGTGAGGAACATACTTGACGTATTTTTACCCAGGAAAACCAATTTATTTCCAGTGTACCGGGTTTTCTACACTACCCTAACCATAACGTTACGCGTCTAAAAATCGATAAAATCATTAAAATAGTGGCTTAGTCTACCGCTACCCATCTAAATTTTTAAATGCTACACGATCAGTTGCCCCAGTTCAACTTGAAATAAATTTTATACGTGCACTCGCATTTATTGCAAAATCACACCGGTTTAAAATTGGAAAAGAAACACAAAAATATTTCTCCAGCGTAAGTGAGCACAAAGATGTGATATAAAATTAAAAAATTACGCTCACGTCCGCGCGTTACACTATAAATAGCGCGCAGTATTTACTGATTCATTCACAATTACATCATGGCTGAAGGTGAAACCATGGATATTGACAACCTGTTACCAGACTTCATGATAAATGATGATGAACTACAACTGCTCGGGAACATCGATATGGTACATGATGACCCATGGTTGGATGCTATTATAGAAGACTTATTTAAAGATGAACACCAACCACAGGGCGGCCATAATCAAGACCCCCCAGGAGCGACACCGCATCTTAGTGACCCCCCAGGAGTGACACCGGATCTTAGTGACCCCCCAGGAGCGACACCGGATCTTACGGCACTCGAATACCAACGATTTGACGAAATGGACCGAGTGCTAGAAGATATCTACAAACAACAACAAAGCCTCCAAGTTAAAGAAGAAGAAGAAAAAGAAAAAGAAAAAGAAGAAGAAGAGGAAGAAGAAGAGGGAGAAGAACGAGGAGAAGAAGAAGTGAAGAAAAAGTCAAGAAAATACAAAAAAAAAGAAGAGACAGAAACATAAGGGGAAAACAAAAGGAACAAATTGAAGAGGTCATCCACTACGCTACCGCAATAGAAAGAAGACTGGCACCCAACACAGAATGCCAAGCAGCACCCTATTTACGCTGCGTGGAATGCTGTAATCACTTCGCCAAATACGCCATTTTCCCCTGTGGGCATCAAGCCTTGTGTATAGCCTGTATACACCGACATGCCCGATTACCAGAGCTTCCGGACGATTACAACCCCCTAGTGTGTGAACTCGTGGCGTTGACATGCCCGGTGTGTACTGTGACAATAGGTAAATAACACATCAATTTCCACGTTAAAGTCCATTTCTATCTTTATAATATTACCCCAATGCATTCTGGGTCACGACAGAACCCCCTTTCATTTTACACCAAATTCACCTAGTCTAAATTTGCCATGTTAAAATGTAAAAAAAACCTAGTCCGTAGCCGTACACGTTATAGGTGCGCACCTCTCTCTATCCGTACCCGTAACCGTTATAGTGTTTTATTCCACCCGCCTCCTTGTCCGTGATGATTCGGGCTGTAATGTTATCTGCAATCATTCCGCTCATTTTGCACCAAATTTTTGCATGGGTTAGCCCTAAAACACTGAGAAAAAAAAAAAAACCCTGTGTGTTTGGAAGTAAGGGGTTGGCCCTCAAAAGGGCCGTTAATGGGGCAGGGATTGTTTTTTTGGTGTTGCAGTTTGGTAATACTATAGAATAAAGAGGGCATGATGTAGGACCTGTGATTTGTATTTGTGCCAAGTTAGAAGTTCTCTTTCGACAACAATGGGTTGGCCCTGAAAAGGGCCGTTGAAGTCAATTTGTTGACCCTGTTTTCTTCAGGGGGAGTTTTCCTGTCTACTCCTTACATGTCGCTGACGGAAAAATAGGTATAGCCTGGCCTCAGTTTGTACCGGTGTTGTTGTTGTTGGTCATTGGGGTCGTCAGCATGAATGGGTAGATCGTCTAGTATGTTGGCGGGTGGAATGGTAGAGGCCGCCTCCACTTGTTGTTGTTGTTGTTGTTGTTGTTCTTGTGTTGGTAGTGGAGGGGGAGGGTACATCTCGTCCATCGCCGCTTTGAGATGGACCAGCCACTCTTCATCTGTCATTTCATCTATACTACAATCCCTCATCAGGACCTTATTGACCGTCTAAGTTCATTAATAGTATCTGTGTTCAAGAAAACTGATCGTAGATATATTAATGTCGGAAGCCATAAAGCATTCTTTAGCTCGACTACATACAAGAGATATCATTCTGGGATGTTTCTTTGTTTATAGAGTTGCTTGAATTTCTCATAAAAATATCTATGTGAAATTTGGCAACACAATATATCAGCAGCATATAGGTATTCCAATGGGTACTAATTGTGCACCCCTGTTGGCCGACCTGTATCTGTATATGACTATATGCTGGCGCTTTCAAAAACCGATCCATTCAAAGCCCGTTCCTTCTCATTCACCAAACGCTATATAGACGATCTTCTCGCTGTGGATAATCGCTATATAAGTGACGCAGTGAAGGATATATATCCACCTTCACTGGATTTGAAGGAAACTACAGACAGCCCTACAGGTACATCATATTTAGATCTATATCTCTATAAAAATGAAGCGGGCATTCTCTCTCGTCGACTTTATGACAAAAGAGATGATTACAATTTCGACATCGTAAACTATCCCTTTCTGGACAGTAATATTCCAGTGGGACCTGCATATAGCGTATACATATCTCGCTTAGTAGCATTTGCTAGATCCTGTGTTAAATGTGACGATTTTAATCAACGTCGCAAAACACTGGTGCAGAAACTTAAAAAACAGGGCTATTCCACCAAGCGCCTACACTCAAAGTTTCTCAAATTTGGCGATACATATCGCATGCTGATAGCAAAATACGAACGTAGCGTGCAAGATCTATGGCGCTACGTTTCGTAACTTGTGTCTAATTCCGCTTAACCCGGGGCTAGGGGCCGTATGAACCCATGTGCTTCAAGATCCTCATGGTACTCATATGAACAGTCACAATCAAAGCGTGACTGAGATACATCATTCTTTAGATGACGACTTTACAACGAATATTATGGATTAAGGATACTGATCAGCGATACGGATTTGATATTTTGGGAACATCATGATGTCTTGCCGGCATCATTGAAAACTGTTGACCGCTTCTCTCTTGCAGGAAACAAGCTATGTTTATGTATACTATGATTGTCTTTTTGAATTTGGTGCTAATACTGTTATGTGGAAAATGGAATAGGTCTTTGGATTATGGACGCGGATATTCTCTAATGGACGACGGCTGAATTATGAATGACGGACTAGACGCTTGTAATTGCAAGGATGATCAGCGTGCGAAGAATGTTGGTCACTTGTTGGTTGAAATTATTATCCGCATGGCGGCACCAGCCTTGAATTTCATGTAGCCAAAATTCTTTCACCTCTTTGATGAGCTTGTCTTTTTCTCGGTGGTCTGCCTCCATTTTTTCTGCACCTTTCGTGGTGGACATCCTCGCTACTACTCTGTTAAAATTTTCCATTCTCCCGCTCTCCTGGCGTGCTGCAGCTTGTTGTTGTTGTTCATATCGTTCATACGTCTTTGTCAGTGTCGTGAAAGGTTTTGGAATGCCGCTCACCACGTTCCCGCTGGCTTTATACTGACATACAGGTCATTTTCATTGGCTGTTTCAACCTCGGTGATACTGGCTTCATTGGTTCTTTTTAGGGCTAGCGGATTGGCTTTTTTTATAGCCATTTCATTGGCTCTTTTTATAGACATCTCATTGGCCAATAGTGGGGCCCCTACCCTTCCTGGGTTACGCCAGAATCCCGTCATTTTGCACGAAATTCGTCTCGTGGAAAATTTCCATGTTAAATGATTGCGTGTATTAATAACATGAGAGTGATGTACTCATCGCTGATGGGTGACTACGCCCACGTGCGACCACCCTTCCTGGGTTAACTCTCAATCCACATATTTTGCACGAAAATTCGTCTATGGCCAATTCCCAGGTTAAATGATTGCAGATAACATTACAGCGCGAATCATCACGGACAAGGGGGCGGGTGGAATAAAAAACTATAACGGTTACGGGTACGGATAGAGAGAGGTGTGAAAAAACCCCTATAACGTGTACGGCTACGGACTAGGGTTTTTTTTACTCACGATCGCGAATCATCACGGACAAGGGGGCGGGTGGAATAAAAAACTATAACGGTTACGGGTACGGATAGAGAGAGGTGCGAAAAAAAAACCTATAACGTGTACGGCTACGGACTAGGGGTTTTTACTCACGAGTCATCACGGACTTTCACGAAGGATGAGGGTGGAATAAAAACTAGAACGTATACGGGTACGGATAGAGAGAGGTGCGCACCTATAACGTGTACGGTTACGGACTAGGGTTTTTTTACGGACGAGTCATCACGGACTTTCACGAAGGGGCAAGAATCGATATATACACATTTGCCTCGTCGGTGTTTTGTCATTCACCACTATGGCAGCGCACGGAGCGAAGCTTGCCTTCTTCCAACTCACGCCTGACGTCATCCTCATCGTCTATGACCATGAACTGCAGCTCATCGAAGAACATCCCCGAGAGGTGAAGCTATGTTTAACCCTAGCAGGATGGACTCTATTGACACAGTTGTTACAGGGAAAAGAGCCCGAAGTCGATTTCATACACGTGGGAGTCGGTGTCTACCTACGAAGTGGTAGAGATGATTCTTTTTTCCCCGGTTAGAACAGTGTGGTGGTGCCTCTATCCTACTCCGTCCGGCATTATGGCAGGCGCTGAAAGCTATTATCACCGACGTCCACGACGTACTCCACCCCCAGGCGCGCTCTGTAGCTACCCGCACTCTTACACCCGACTGCACCCTATTGTTGTACCCCCAACGCGTGGAGCTCATCGATGACGACAGTAGGTGTTGGTGTACGTCTGAACCAGCGCGTGTCTCTTTATCCCCGGAAGGCTGGACTACCTTGAAACGCGTGTTATGCGGTAACCTCGACGGTGATAGCATTCACCTGTGTGACGACGTCTACCTTTTCCGCGGTCCCTATTTTGCTCGACTCCTCTGTCTCAAGCGAGGTGGTTTTACTCTGGACCCCGATCTATGGACGGCTTTGCAACAAGTAGTCCCCATGGTCGATGAAGTACTCTCTCTACAGGACTCCCTCACAGAATAGTACGACTCAGTCTGTGCCCACCTGACACTATAAATACCAGGGGTGAGAGAGAGTGTGTGTCATTCACCGTTCGACATTTGGAGCAAGCATGTCACGCGACCTACGAGCCATCCTGCCCCTTACACCCCAGGTGGGGTTACACGTCTATGAAGATAAAGTCACCCTGGTGGAAGACCGTGGAGATATTTGCTGGGCGCCCGCTGAGACCGTATCGAATACGGTGACGCTACCTCGTGACGGCTGGACCAAATTTAAACGCGTGTTGAGCGGTGAGCTCGACGGACACCTCATTCACATAGACAATGCCATCTACGTATACCGTGCCACCTTCTTCCTACGCCTGGGCCGCTACCAAGACCCTACGCGAGGCTTCACCCTAGTCCCCGATCTGTGGTCAGCCGTGGAGAAAGTGGTGCCTATTGTGGACCAGCTGTTTACACCGGACGAGCGATCATCAGACCAGTTGGCGTGGGCTCGTGCTATAGAGGACGCGCTGGCTGAACCCCATGAACAACTACATGAACCCGATACAGCCGGGGAACACGAAAGTACTATATCTATAGGGTGCACAGAGGCTAGAGTGTCAGTGTCACCTGATGAAGCGAACACACCACACCCGGACGGGGACCCAGGGGCACCCCGATGAGGGGTAGGAAGACAGGCACCCCGATGAGGGGGTCCCGAAAGGGGAAAAAGGGGTCAGCATCTACAGTGAACAAGGTGTTAACAGATTTGTATTACAACCCTACCAGTCCAGCCGCGTATAGCGCTGTGGGAGCGCTCGCTCGAGCTGCCCATTCCCAAGGCATCAGTCGAACTGAAGTTCGAGACTGGTTAAAAACCCAAGACACTTATAGTTTACATCGAGCAGCCCGACGACATTTTCGCCGTAACCGAGTCATCGTAGGAGGCATAGACGCACAATGGCAGGCTGATTTAGTGGATATGAGTCGATTTGCACCTCACAATGATGGACATCGGTACATGTTGACCTGTATCGATATTTTATCCAAGTATGCATGAGTACTACCCATTCGCACCAAAACAGGAGAGAATCTAGTACGGGCGTTCCAGCAGATTTTCAAGACGGGGCGCAAACCCCTCTATTTGCAAACGGATGAAGGCACAGAATTTCTCAACCGACCCTTTCAAGCCTTTCTTAAGAAACAGAAGGTATTTTTCTTCCATACATACAACGAGACCAAAGCCTCTGTGGTGGAACGATTCAATCGGACCTTCAAAGGACGAATGTACAAGTATTTTACTGCCCAAAACACCCGACGGTACATCGATGTACTACCTCAACTGGTCCAAGGGTACAATCGAGCCTATCATCGCAGTATCCAGCGAGCTCCCCTCGATGTGACAGAACGCAACGAACATCAAGTGCGTGGTACGCTGTACTCACCCAGTCCACCATCACCACTCACGTCACCCCGTTACAAACGCGGCGATGTGGTACGGATCAGTAAAGTGAAAGGACAATTTGAGAAAAGTTACTTGCCCAACTGGAGTGACGAGCACTTTGTCATCGTTCGCCATAAACCTCGACAGCCACACGTCTATCAACTGGAAGATCTACAAGGAGAAACACTGCAAGGCACGTTTTACGAGGCAGAATTACAACCCGTCGTGAAAACACCGAAAGACTACTACACGGTGGAAAAGATTGGCCCCGTTCGTTTAATTCCTGGGTGTCAGGCCGTGACATGAAACGCCTATAAATTCTAACCCCTATCACCTCCATCCTTCAGTGTAGGGTTGTAGGGTTGTACCATGGGTACCTTATTTGGAGGCGTGTTCTACGATTTGGCGTACGTGATATCCTGTTTCAACACCCTTCGTCCAACAATTCCACCTCAATCAACCACTTCCACCACCACCACCACTAGGACTCCTACGCCATCTTCTACCACCACTACGACTCCTACGACGCGGCCGACCCCATCGACGACGTCACCTCACCGCCACGTATCAACCCAGAGACACCCCTATACGACGTCCCGTACTACTAGTACTACTACTACTACTACTACGACTCCACCTGATCACCAGCCTCCGTCTACCTTGAGAAGCGACGAACCTTCCACCCCATCACGACAACCTATAACACCCACCACCACCAACACCACGACGCTAAAAATATTTAGAGTGGGCTCCGGTGAATCACGTTTACCACGGCAACGGTACCCGTTCGACTACGATCCCCGGTGGGATCCACGACAACGGTGGTGGGCCTCTGAACGCCGAGCGCAAATCACCCAATAAAAAAAACTATGGATCCTCGGTGGCAGCATCCTTTCACGTGTCTCATCGCTGGACCGACAGGGTCGGGAAAAACACACTTCGTTCAACGCCTCATCCAACACGGGTCAGCCCTCATTTCACCTCCCGTAGCTCGCATCCTGTGGTGTTATGGAGCTTGGCAACCCGCGTACGAGGAACTGGCACGTCTCCCAGGACTCACCTTAGTGGAAGGCTTACCCCCTGAGGATACGCCAGAAGACACGTTGGTCGTGGTGGACGATCTCATGACGGAAACGGACAGTCGAATCACCCGTCTCTTTACCAAAGGAAGCCATCATCGTCGGTTGAGCATCATCTACATCGTGCAGAATCTCTTCAGTAAGAACAAAGAGCACAGGAGCATTAGTTTGAATGCTCAGTATGTGGTGTTATTCAAAAACCCCAGAGACGCTTCCCAAATTATGCACCTGGCCCAACAGATGTACCCTAAAAACACGGCCTTTGTACGAGAAGCCTTTGAAGATGCTACCCAAGGAGCTCACGGGTATCTACTCATCGACTTGAAACAAGACACCCCCTCGACCCTTCGGTTGCGCACCCACATTTTTCCCGGAGAGGTGCAGACGGTGTACACACCCAAATAAAAGAAGAAGACAACCCACTCTAGCCGTCACAATCATGTCTGCACGGATACGCAAGCACGCGCCGGCCCTCCGCGTATGACGCAGCGCGCCACCGGAGGTGGGCCGGGCCCTGGTGCGCGGCGCGGATCCCGACTTGGTACGGTGTTTGTGTGAAGTGGCGCATAATGTGTTAAAAGGCAATGTTCCGCTCAGTCCTCTGCAGAAAGGGAAATTGCAACGGCACAAGGCGGGTCTCCGACCGTTGGTGAAGCAGACGGGTAGTGTCAAGAAAAAGAAACAGGTGTTACAGCGAGGTGGATTTCTCGGCGCACTCCTCGCACCCTTAGCCGCTACTGTACTGGGACCGTTACTAGGCTCCATCTTGGGACGCTAACGTCATGGAACATACGAAAACAATGATGCTGGTCGAACCTCGACTGTTACAGAGTTTGCAATCACCCTATCCCGTGCCTGCCACAGTGCAACAACTCCAGTCTCTGGATGAAGAGATGAATAGTATACTCCAACGTCGACTACCCGATCACGAGCAAATTCAACTCTACCATCATACGCTGAACCGGTACCAGACGTTTATGGATCAATATAGAGGGAGTAGTAGTACACCACCCCCACAACTACCCACAACGCCCACACTCACACCGCCGCCACCCTCACCTGAGCTGGAAGAGGAAGTGTTGGCCAGTGTGCCTAAAGCCTTCAAGACCAAGGCGCGTTTATTGCTGGACCGGGTGAAACAGAATTCCGATATGGGTTGGAACGCTGAAGGAAAACTGCTGATTCGAAACCAAGTGGTGCCGGGGTCTCATATGACCGATTTGATCAACGATATGGTACGTTCTCGCAAACACTCTAATCCACCGGGCTGGGAAGTCTTTGCTCAGGGATTAAAAGACACACATACCCCTCAAGAATTGGTAGGGAATCCTAACCGTTGGGCCTTTATGCAGCAATCGACCCGACACCAACCACCACCACCACCCTCCTCTTCTTGGGCCCCCATGTCACCGCCAAAACACCACAACGACGACGGGGACCTACCAGATCTAAGTCACCGCGACGATCACAACGCCGAGGTAAGGCGCCCAAGGCCTGGGAACCCTACTAAGGGCACCCCCTATAAAAACCCGGTGCAGAAGGCAGAACAACTCAGTCGTCATGTTTTACCTGACGTTGCCCAGTAATAGTTCCCTCGATGTGTTTCCTGACAACACCTTGGCCAAGTATGTGACTCAATTACCACAACCGTTACATTTACCTGGTCGGTGGGAATGTGGACTGGTAGATATTCAGTACCCTTACTCGTGGTACAACGTACGAGACAAAGAAGTATGGTACGAAGTGACGTACGAAGGCAAAGTAACCAAACTGACGCTCCCCGAAGGCCAATACGATACGCCCCAGAAGTTCATAGAGGGTCTGCTGTCCTTGTTGGTACAAGGCTCTACGGGAGGTCACGAATAGTTCAAAACCCCTGAAAGTCTACCCCTTCAAGAATCACGTGATCTGGGCTGTCAACCCACACACCGACAAGGCCTGTATCCTGCTGAGCCCTAACGTGGCTGTGAAACTCAGTCCTACACTACAGCAAATGTTAGGTCTGCCTTACAGAGTGTACCCGGGGCCCACCACCGACAACGGTGACGTTGTGATGGATATGAAAGTAGGCATGTACGGACTCTACGTCTACTCGGACGCAGTGGACAGCCATATTGTGGGCGATGTGAACACACCTCTGTTACGGGTGGTCCCCATTAGCAAGACGTATGGCAATCAAGTCAACCAGAGTTTCAACCATATACTCTACCTGCCCGTACGACATACCGATATCAACACGATCACGGTGGATATAAGAGATGACACGGGACGCCCGGTCGCATTCGAACGAGGGAAAGTGGTGCTGACGCTTCATTTCCGACAAGCCCGTTCTCCTCACTTCGTATAATGTACGTGCCTTACCAGTGCCATACGCCCAGCTATGCCGACTACTACAAGAAACAAACGGGAGGAGGCTTGCCCATCTTTAGCGGTGCACGCATGCAACGAGGTCACAGATTGGGAAACATACTGGGCAGCATTGTGAAAACGTTCTTACCCTTGGTGACACGGGGTGTCAAAGCGGTGGGGAAACAAGCGGTACGCAGTGGATTGCGCGTGGCCGGTGATGTGATGGGAGGCACAGCACCCCGACAAGCCTTGAAACGACGGGCTAAAGAAGCAGGCAGCGTCTTGATCGCCAAAGCCCTTAAAAGACAACCATGGACACAGCGAAGAGTCATTCGACGTCCAACACACCGACGACGCACACCCCGGAGGAATAAGACCAAGAAGAAGAAGAGTAGTAGGAGAGACATCTTCGCATAATGGCATTCATTCACTCCGAGTCGTGTCCGTCTACCAACAGTGAATTGGATTTGTGGACTATTCCAACCACCCAGACCAGTGTAGCCGAAGGACGTTGGGTAGAACATCGACCCCTGGCTAGCCTGACGGGGACGGGACCTGTGGAATTTACCATTGAAAACAAAGATACAGCCTACCTGGATTTAGCCCACACCTACTTGTACGTGAAAGCCAAAATAGTGGAC
>JAVTVY010036067.1:0-15888 GCA_036873755.1 Hanleya hanleyi | reverse complement strand
ATCTTGAATTTATCCATGATCCTCTGCTCGGGGGGTCATGTCTATAGGCTCAAAATGACCCCAATATGATAAACGATAAAGTCCTGGAGTTTCAGTTCTCCATTTTTTGTCGTTCCGGAGATAGCGCAGAATATTTGGCGGGGGGCCTAGGCCAGGTAGGGTTAATTTTGAAGGAATACGAGGAAAACAGAACTTTCCAGTTACACCCTAATATCATCCATTGTCTAAAACTACATCTAATATATTCCAGTGGGTGCCAAGACCATTACATATATATGTGCATGGTTCAACACCCGTGCATTACTCTAATTATATGCCGGTTGTGCATGTACATTGTAAGAAAAATGATACTGAAAGGGGAGGATCCTGTGTTCAATTGTTGTTAGTGGATTCAGACCCCCCCTCTGGGGCTCGCAACTGTTTAAAGCTAGCACTTTGTGTCTTTATAACAAATCAAATTAGGGGCATTTTATTCTCGGAAAAGAGCATCATGGGTAAATTCAGATTTGAAGAAACAGTGGTGTACCTCGAAAATTTTGTTTTTGGAGTATTTTCCTCAAAATTGGTGTATTATTCTACGTAAAACTACCCAATAATATCTTAAATCACATCAGATGATTAATTACTAATTCGCAAAGTAATTTAGGCAAAGAAAATGCACAAATAAAAAGTTTGAAAAATCGATTCTAAAAATCAGAAAAATTGCCTATTTTTATAAAATGACGTCACCGTGACATTTTGTTATATTTTCTGGTAGCACTGAACCCTAGATATAGTGTGGCAAGTTTTAGCTTGCTAGCCTCAAGGATAATAAAATAATGAAGATATTGGTAAGCTATCTATTTTTTAATTGGTAATATTTCCCCTTAACCCTGCCTGGCCTGGAGGGGGGGACATTATGCCCCCCCTCCATCAAACTTCCTGCGCTATCTCTGGAACGACAAAAACAGAGAGACTTTATAGTTTATCATATTTTGGTCAGTTTGAGCCAATTTGCATAACCCCCCGAGCAGGGAATCATGGGTAAATTCAAGATGGCGGCCACGTGGGGTACCAGAAAATTTATGTTTTTGTCATATTCCTTCAAAATTTCTGCTTCTCCGCGATGAAAAATTGGCGAACACTATTTTATTTCACATCACATTAATATTTACTAATTTATCACGAAGTTTTTGCGGAGAAATTGCATAAATAAAAAGTTCGGAAAATCTGACCGGAAAATCAACCAAAAAGTGCGATTTTTGAAAAATGACGTCATCAGAGCGGCCATCTTGGATTTTTTTTTACATTTTCTGGTAGAGCTTGACTCAGGGGAATATTGTGGTAAGTTTCAGCCTCCTACATGTAACTCAAGGAGTAAGAGAATGCCCTCCAGGCCACGACAGGTCCCACAAAGCCCAGGCCAGATAGGGTTAAATGCCCTTTTGGGGGCCAGAGGGCGTCACATGACCCAAAGTGATGGGCACCCCTTCTGATATTGTTTTGTATGCCTCGGGTGATGGATGTGCCAAGTTTGGTGCTTTGGTCCAGCGTGTCACGATCTTTTTGCTAAGCCACCTCACTATATCCCAAATCTGACGCGGGGTGGGGGAGGGGGAGGCGCTGCTAGGGGCGCTGTTATGAGTCGCTGAATGACTGGTCCCGAATAACGAACTGCCTTCTAACTTTATGA
Organism: Hanleya hanleyi; assembly: GCA_036873755.1. Taxonomy (NCBI): domain Eukaryota; kingdom Metazoa; phylum Mollusca; class Polyplacophora; order Lepidopleurida; family Hanleyidae; genus Hanleya; species Hanleya hanleyi. The sequence continues at coordinate 14,216 of JAVTVY010036067.1, read as the reverse complement.
AGGTCAAGTTTAGGAAGGCCACTGTGTTGATCATCTTTCTATGTGGTTAGATTGGCCACCCACAAATCATACAAGTGACCACATTTAGGGCGATCGTCTGGAACTTTCTACGAGGCAGGCAGTAGATGACTTGACCTTTCTTTGAGGTCAGGGTTAGGGTTAGGATTAGGGGGTATACTACTCATTCAGAGAGTCAAATTATCTACCTCAGGCGGTCGAACAACTGGGCCTTCCCATAAGGTTATACTGGCCATCAAGAGAGTCAAACTAACTACCTCATGTGGTCGAGTGACTGGACCTCACTATAAGGTTATAGTATAGTCATACAGGAAACAGGAAGTCAGTAAGTCAGTCGTTTGGCGATTTTCTCCCAATAGAATACGGCCATGAAAATTCACCCAAGTATCAATCTAGACATGCGGAATATAGAGAAAGACAAAAAAATTCAATTGGTCAGTCAATCGGACCTAACCCAGTTAAGTATAAGAACCCCATACCGGCGTCAAATTCATCTACCGGTGGAAAAAAAACCCTAAATTCCCCATGTTGTGGTTACAAGTTAAAACATTAATAAAACCATTTCAGTCTTAACTTTTGATTAATTGTCCTGTATTTTCAGGTGAATTTGACTTTATATCGAGCTAATATCACTCCGGTTGTATTGTTCGACAGTTTGTTGTAGATCAGGACTCACTGACTGTATTTGGAGTTCTTGAGACCAATTTACAGTCCAGACCAAATTGACGTACAAAATAACTGTAAACGTTTCTTTTCTCCCCCTTTTTGTTCATTTAATTATCTTCCGCGAGACTGGATTGACAAATTCAGATGAAATGCACGAACGTACTTCAAGCCATTGTGAAGAAATCGACAGAAGAATGACAAGGGTTGGAACTAGAGCCTGTATGCTTTTTTATATATGGATGTCTGTGAATCATAGAAACGATTGGTATTTGTCATGCCTGTGATCATCAGCATACATCTGAACTTCATCACGGTTTTTGGGCAAAACCTAAATAGTCAAGTATTGTATTTTTATCAAAATAATACCAGGAGCAAATGAACTAGAATTCTGCACGTTACAGTTAGACTCGCTGCAATGCATTGGCTACCCAACCGCCCTTCTAATAACATTTGACATTGTTCGCAAAAAGATTGGCAAGTTCGCACGATTCAAAATCGAGTGATGCATCATTGGAGATTGAGCTGATGCTGAAATTTGAATAGCAATCCTGATCCTCCATCCAGGTCTGTGTACTCCGTAGTGGTACATAACAAATAGTCCTCAAACGATTCGTTGAAAATAACTGCAACGGGCGGATGCATGCTTCGACTTTTTCATTCAAAAGTCAAGCTTATGAGGGAGATATGCTGTAAAATGGTCTCTTGGTTGTCTTCGAGGGAATGGAACGTGGGAGTCTCTCCAGTTTTGCTTACATCTTTGTTCAAAGGGGATGAAATATAGGACTGCTGACCTGGCTTTTATTTTGCTCGATTTTGAGAAAATATGAGATCATGAATGTGGCTCGCCACTCCTAAAAATTATGACAAACCCATATTCTGCCAAGGTGCGGCCAGAGATGAGGAGTAATCCTATGAAACATACATAATTAATCACACCCATTATCACTGTCAAAACCATCAATGTCTCTCTCTCTCTCATCCATGATCCCCCACATTGTGCTCTTGCATTTCATCTATGAACTTATATGTGTGAGGATGTGGAAGGGTCTAGCAAGCAGGGGTTGATGTAGCCTAGATTTAGATATATTTAGCTGACTATATATACCCTATGCCACATGTATATATGCCAGCGCTAACAGCACCAATGTCCTTTCAATCCATTTTTAAACCATAATATTAGTAAAATTAGTAATTGTAAACACAAATGTATAATGAAATATAAATCAAGCATTATGTTGATGGGCTGCAAAATCCGTATGAGAGGTGGCCCTTCAATTTCAATAAAAAAAAAACAAAAAAACTTTCAGTCCTTTGAAATCCTTTCTCTATCTGACAATAATAAACTTCATGAACAGATGAAATGCCAATAAATTGTGCTATATCAGTTTACTGTCTATAGTGCCACCCAGTGAACAATATCCTGAAACTACAAGATGACGCAAAATCCTCAGATGTGGCCTGGCGAATGAAGATATTGGACTCAAGTCCTCAGAATTTCATATATTTAAAAAATGGCCATTTGGCTTACAAGGGATGTGAATTATAACACTGGGAATGTTACATTCATGTTCAGAAAAATAGAATTACATTTCCCTGATTAAGAAGCAAATTTCCATTTTTGTGAATACAAAATATTATTTCGAGATGCAAAAATGCATCTCCATGATTCGCCAACACCACCAAAATCTTGTCAGTTGTTTGCCTATCTTGCTAGATCATTATACCCAAATTTCATGGAAATCAAACTCGTTGTTCAGAATTACAAGCGTCTAGTCCGTCATTCATGATCCAGCCGTCGTCCATTAGAGAATATCCGCGTCCATAATCCAAAGACCTATTTCATATTCCATATAACAGTATTAGCACCAAATTCAAAAAGTCAATCATAGTATACATAAACATAAGCTTGTTTCCTGCAAGAGGGAAGCGGTCAACAGTTTTCAATGATGCCGGCAAGACATCATGATGTTCCAAAAATATCAAATCCGTATCGCTGATCAGTATTCTTAATCCCTAATATTCGTTGTAAAGTCGTCATCTAAAGAATGATGTATCTTTGATCACGCTTTGATTGTGACTGTTCATATGATTACCATGAGGATCTTGAAGTACATGGGTTCATACGGCCCCTAGCCCCGGGTTAAGCGGAATTAGACACAAGTTACGAAACGTAGCGCCATAGATCTTGCACGCTACGTTCGTATTTTGCTATCAGCATGCGATATGTATCGCCAAATTTGAGAAACTTTGAGTGGAGGCGCTTGGTGGAATAGCCCTGTTTGATAAGTTTCTGCAACAATGTTTTGTGACGTTGGTTAAAATCATCACATTTAATACAGGATCTAGCAAATGCTACTAAGCGAGATATGTATACGCCATATGCAGTTCCCACTGGAATATTACTATCCAGAAAGGGATAGTTTACGATGTCGAAATTGTAATCATCTCTTTTGTCATAAAGTCGACGAGAGAGAATGCCCGCTTCATTTTTATAGAGATAGAGATCTAAATATGATGTGCCTGTAGGCTATCTGTAGTTTCCTTCAAATCCAGTGAAGGTGGATATATATCCTTCACTGCGTCATTTATATAGCGATTATCCACAGCGAGAAGATCGTCTATATAGCGTTTGGTGAATGAGAAGGAACGGGCTTTGAATGGATCGGTTTTTGAAAACGCCTGCATATAGTCATATTCATAAGAGAACAGATACAGGTCAGCCAACAGAGGTGCACAATTAGTACACATTGGAATACCTATATGCTGCTGATATATTGTGTTGCCAAATTTCACATAGATATTTTTAATGAGAAATTCAAGCAACTCTATAAACAAAGAAACATCCCATGAATGATATCTCTTGTATATGATGTTACACATGTTTACCTGCATTCATGTCTATAGCGCCACCTAGTGACGACCAAATGCCACGAAAAACAAGAAGGTGAAATCTAAAGCCATAGGGAGATGGCACATAAGAGTTTAATGAAAAAAACTTAAATCGTGATAATGGTTATGGAGGTTTCGATGTTAAGTCATTTAAATGGCAAATTGGTTCACACCAAAAGGGACTTATCATGTCGGCAGTCCTATATTTATGCTTTGCAACCTAGAATAGAACAGTTTTTAAATATTTCTCCAAGCGGATTGGAAAATTTTCATTTCACGAAAAACTTCTTTTTTTTTGAGACGCAAAAAACTTGCATATATACATGTAGTTATGTCAGCTACACCAAAATCGTTTCAGCACATTGACTATCCTTCAAGACCATTGTAATAAAATTTCAAAGAAATCAGACAAGCCGTTAAGACAGGTTTACCTATACTCTGACTATAACGCCACTTAGTGATGAGCAGCGGGAATCGAAATACAGCCAGACAAATTTCCCAGACCTAAGGAGATGGCACAATATAACGTTTTCAGAGATATTCACGTTTAAAGTCGCGGCTGCGGCGGCGTATCCGGCGGAGCCATTTCTCATGAAAACATAAGAGCATCCCCTTGTGGAAATGCTCTAGATAATTCTTTATGGAAGAGGGCTGGTTAGAAGATTTGGATATCACACTTGATAAAGCTGTTGGTAATTAACTCTTTACCATATCATGGATTAATGACAAAAGAATTTATGGCCAATGAGTAAGCCTACTTGTACATGTATTCAGGTCTGGTCCACAAAACTGGGTCAACTGGCCTAGAAAGCTGTACATGGGAACCACTGGCTTCAGTGGCTGTGTTACTGAAGAGGGTCTCAAGGAGGGAGAACACTCAAATTCATTTGCCAAAATTCTCTTTCAAACACAGTGAAAACGAAGAAATGAGGAAAGTGAAGAGTACATGTAATATGAAATTGGAAATGCAGTATAGACCAATATATACAATAATATTGACCAAACAAGCCATTTCATGTCAAAAAAAAATTGTGACATACACAGACCGAAAAACAACCAGCATTTTCCTCTTAAAGTCTCTGGTTTAGCAGACGACAGTTACTGGTCTAGCAGACGACATACTTTTACCTAGAAACAGCAAACCCTCAAAAACAACAACTGAGCACTTGAAAAATCATCAAGACAGATCTACTATATTCAGCTTACATAAAAGAACAACAAAAATAATTCAAAAGACAAAAAAAAGGGTTGTCAAGAAGAAAAAGCTTCAGAACGATTTCTTTCAGTGCAATAACTTTGTTTTGTGGAAGAGTAAACCGGGCACTTTCTGTTACAAGAGTTACAGCTCTCCTATATATATATCTGGATGACCCTAGGGTCATCAGACCCTAACGGCTCTACAGCGATATACCAAAAATTTATAGATTTTCCGATAACAATATCCTAAAGTTATTGTTTTAGTTGTATATACGGCCACGATGGAACTTACTTCCGATTCAACTGTGGAAGGTATTTAGGCTGACTTTCCAACCAAAACATTGTGAAGCTTCAAACCGCCGCCACGATTGTGTCAGTGTGTGTTTGGTTGATTGGGGACGGGATGAGGACACACTTGCGTGGAGTGGGGATGCCCCGCAGCTTTATCATTCAGAATATTTTCATGTTTATTCCAAGTGGATTTCTTGAACCCAAGTTTTACCCAAATACGATTGTTAAACAGGATTACAATATATTGCCTGTCACATGAACTTATTTTATAATGAAATGCATATCTTTCCATAGAAAAAGCCTACATTTTCTGCTTCTCGAGGTTTCACGTTTTCAATGACTTTGTCGAGTAAAATACGCATTCTACGAAAGACGGGTATCTTTTTCAGGTTCAGGTCAGATTATTCAAACATGGTGTGGTCTTTATTCGATAAACTCCTGCTCTTACTTTGCTAAGCAATCAATTAACTTTTTTATTTTTCACACAAAGCCATGTGCATGCTTCATAAGGGAAAATACCCAAGTTTTATCAAAACTCGTGGTCAAATAGCATATTGCTCCACTGCATTACAGTATCGAATTACGTTTGATTTTTCACCATATCGAAGTACACGGTGAACGTTAGGTCATACTCAGCGTAAGTACAAGACCGGCTGACGATTTCAACAATAATGGAGAACTGGCTTCCAGGTGGGGCAGCTGTTATGGACTCTCGTCAACGGATGTTAGCTAACGGCCATCGCAAAAATCACAACGCCCGTTCCAACGCCCGGTTGACGCCGGTCAATAAAAGCAGCCCCATCTGAAAGATTATCACAGTTCTCTATTGTCGTTCAACTCATCAGCGTGACTTATACTTGCACTGAGTGTGACTGAACGTTCACCAGGTACTACAGGAGCAAACAAAAAGGATTAAAAGATGTTTCCGACTTACGAGAAGTCAATAACAAGACCAACTTCACGAAGGTTAACAAGATTAAGACTAATGTCATTCTGTGATGTTATGAATCGCAAATATGCGCAAAGCGGCCGCCTGTTGGGTAACAATGTCACATTGGAAAAAATAAAATGTATGGAAGGCAACCCTTGTTCGTTGCTCTGTCTCTCTCTCTCTCTCTCTTGGCGTCGACGGGCGTTGACAGGGCTATTCCTATGTTTTCTGGGTTATTAAATGGAACATAGGTCTACAGCTAAAAATTGCAAACGAACCGATATTTATTACTTTGTTTTTCCTCATGTTACACAATTATGAATGCAACAACACACATTATTATAAAAGTCAATTACTTTGATTTGCGACCAGCGGACATCCTTAACGGCAAGTAATTCCACTAAAGAGAGATAACATTACTAAGCCCGGAGAGAGGTAACTGCTCACACTTTTATATCATAAACTTATTTGAAAGAATATAATGGAAGAATACAACTGACTCTCAGTGAACAGTATCCGTTAATTTGGTGAGATTTTAGACAGAGCTGAAACATTGTATATTTGGAAAAAGACATCATAGCAACGTAATTGCTGTTATTCGCAAACGTTTTGTTAACGTTAAAACTGGTTCAATCAGCGTTTTGCCAACGTTTCGAGTCCACCGTAGTATGAATTTTCTTACAAAATTGCTGCAGCTGAGTTTATCAGCGGAACACCTACCAGTTACCTCAGACTCTGTCACCAGCGAAAGACAAAGCAATGATATACCAATGAATGAAGAGAAGAATCTAAAATCATGAAATGCCCTTTGGCTGGGAAAGATCTCTTGCTCTTTTAAAAATAAACTATAATTTCAGATACCGTAGAACATTCGTGTTGCTAGTAAGTTGTGTCACATATGATACAATATGCAGCAATAGCTACTGACAATCCTCTTCTAAATGAGTAAAACAGTGAGTCTAGGGCTTACACAACTTGATCTTTAGACCTAGTACATAGTTCTCTCCCCGCTAAAGGAGGAGAGACCTAGCTGGATATCATTTAGGAGGACGAGTTTGACCAGAAAATGTAGCGCATAATAAAGCACGGCAGACGAATCAATCAACCAAATGTCGTCTCACATACCTTATATACATGGGAAGGAAAACGGTATACTTACAACCACGATTATCTCAAGGTACTCCTTTCTGTGGTCTTTTCTCTCGCATCTGTTCCATTTTCTTCTCGACTCACCGTTTAAACTTTCTAAGTTGGTCGGACGCGCATGCGTTAACTAACCGGAAGATAGCGATGATGACATCATCATCACGGTATTTATCAAACACGTCTCTACCAGTGCAAACGAGCTGGACCCTATCGTTGTACAGACGGTAGAGAGTCGAGGAGAAAATGGAACAGGTGCGAGAGAAAAGACCCCAGAAAGAAGTACCTTTAGATAACCATGGTTGTAAGTATATCGTTTTCCTTCCCAATTATATAAGGTACATGTATGTGGGGCGACATTTGGTTGATTGATTCGTCTGCCGTGCTTTATTGTGCGCTACATTTTCTGGTCAAACTCCTCCTCCTAAATGATATCCAGCTAGGTCTCTCCCCCTTTAGCGGGGAGAGGACTACTAGGTCTACTCGATCTTCAGAGTAACTGAATTCGATACAGCCTTTGCTTCGTGGAGGTGATGATTGGTTCACCTTACAAAGTTTTCGCTTTTAACCTCGAACTCTTCGCTTTGGACAGATGAAAACACCATGACATTGGTGCTGGGGTATGATCTGGCTAAACTGGATGGAAAAGGTTCAATTCCGCCATGATTTCAATCAATTCTCCGATAAAAGGTAACCTGCTAGAACGTTCAACCATCCACTGTAATTGTATATGTTTCTTCCAATTCAGGTGCCAAGATTATTGAAAGCACCGCCATGACAGGTGAGTACTTTGTATGTCAGTCTCGTCTTTCAGCAACCGATTACACTTATCTGCGGGAAATACTCAATAAATTTCAACAAGCTTCAATGGGGCCATCTTTCAGGCACATTTGGAATTGGTGCTAACTCTCATTCGAAATAGGTCTTTCGTTTATTGACGCGGAAATTCTTTTATGGACGACGGCTGAATATTGAATGTCGGATCTGGCGCCGGCTATCTTCTATCAATTCAAGTTAACATTCTAATGGTTATTTAACGACTTGTTCATATCCTTTGACATACTGATCATGGCACAAATTGGCATGTCATGGACAGTCACTCAAGATAGGAGCTGAACGACATCGCGCAAAGAGAGATTTCTTTGCACTCCCTATGGCAATGCGATGGGTGTATCGGTTTTGCATTTCCGTCCAATTGCCAATCAAGTTTGAATTTTGAAAAGGTCATAGAGGGACACTTCTGTTTGAATCCCCGAGTATGGATAGGTAGAGAAAATGTGATTCATATCACGAATTTATACCGGTGTCGGTGAAACAATTCGGAGACTGGTGGGGTATGGGAGGTATAGGACCATCCTGGGAAACCTATTTCTCGACATTTGCGGTATAGGTTGTGGGGTCTCGTTTTCTTAGTCTCGTCAAGACAAACATGATAGGAAGTGTCCCGGAGCGAATCGGTGAAATTTTTGAAAAAGTACGATATATCCCCATATAGTCCCATACTGGGGGTATAGGACCAATGTAAAGGCCTGTTAATATGTGATAAAATCTGAGCGAAGAATTGGTAGGAAAGGGGCAGGGTTATTTCTAATCTGGTGGGGGGATTCATCAAGGAGGGGGTGGGGTGGCACGGATATTGAGGGTTATTCGTTGGACTCTCCTCTTCTAATATATTAGCTTGTTGTGTTCAGGGGTGTTACCCGAAAATCTAACAAGCATTGCCAGTCTTTTGGTGATTTCATCTCAATGGATTGGGGTATGGTCATGAAAATTCACCATAGTCAAACCAGAAACTAGAACTGAGGAAAATACCGAAAGAAACCGTTGACATTAGAACCTCGATTTTTGGCATTACGTGCATTAGGGGACTGTTGCCAGTAAGTTTTGAGCTGTCCTACATTTGATGAAAATTTGACCTACTTAGGTGACCTATAAACCTCGAAATTAGCAAAAACATGTCCTAATTCCCCCTCAGACCATGGAAATGCACTTAGAAACCTTGACCACGTTTGAATCATATCAATTACAAGCGTCTAGTCCGTCATTCATAATCCAGCCGTCGTCCATTAGAGAATATCTGCGTACATAATCCAAAGACCTATTCCGTTTTCCATATAACAGTATTAGAACCAAATTCAAGAAGACAATCATAGTATACGAAAACATAGGCTTGTTTCCTGCAAGAGAGAAGCGGTCAACAGTTTTCAATGATGCCGGCAAGACATCATGATGTTCCAAAAATATCAAATCCGTATCGCTGATCAGACGATAGAAGTGGTATAAAACGGAAATAAAAACAAAGGCGATCCTAGCGGCCGAGGCCGGGACCCTGTATTGTGCAAGTCCCGCATTGGGCTTAACCCAGTTAAGTATAATAACACCAAATGCAGCGCCAAATAGATCTACAAGCGTCAAACAATAAAACTGGAGTGATATTAGCCTAATATAAAGTCAAATTCACCTGAACAATTAATACAGGAAACAGAAAGTCAGTCTTTTGCCGATGTCTTCTCGGTGCCTCGGAGTAAGGCTATGAAAGTTCATCCACGCGCCAATCTGGACAATGATATAGCAAAAAAACTTCATATTTACATTTACTTGTTTACTTGCCACTTGTAGATCAATTCGACTCTGTATTTGAGGTTCTTGAGCCCGACTGACAGTCGAGAACAAAATAAAATACATAAATAATTAAGGCTTCCGATGAAGATCGGAAGACTTCTTTATTATTGTTCGGATTATTATTATTAAGGCTTCCGATGAAGATCGGAAGACTTCTTTATTATTGTTCGGATTATTAAGGCTTCCGATGAAGATCGGAAGACTTCTTTATTATTGTTCGGATTATTATTCTTATTAGGGTTGCAAGCCAGAGGCTGCAAACCTCTTATTATTGGTATTGTTCTTATTATTATTAAGGCTTCCGATGAAGATCGGAAGACTTCTTTATTATTGTTCGGATTATTATTCTTATTATTCTTTTTATTCTTTTTATTCTTATTCTTCTCCATGATTTTGTGTGTGCTAAATCTCAGCAACCATCAGGTCAATCATGCCCAAACTTCACACACATATTAGACATGCGGAGATCTAGTGCATATTAAAAATTGGTTGTGATTGGTCGAAGGGTTCAGCGGCCATCTTGGATTTACCCAGTTTTGGAAAAGAACAGACATGTAAAATTGAAAATGCCATTTCCATGATATGTTGCAATATTAATTCTAGGGGATTTCCAGCCTGACATGATCACTTGAAATATTTCGCAACTCAGGTTATGACCGTACCAGGCAGTAGAGAGTGAAATGTGGCGAGTATTAATATGACGAAGTGTATAAACGAACATTTAGGATACTCTCTGTTTTATTCATGCGAGGTTCAGGCTGAATGTATGTGTTTCATATATTGTTGAAATGGACTGTAGTTCGTGTCGCATTATCCTAAGGACCACAACAGACTGACTGGATTTGTATGCTGTATCAGGAGATTGAACACACACGTGAGTACTGAATAGCTGCATGTTGTTGTTGAAAAACCGATTATCACATACGCTGTAACTCTGTATAATATTTGGCTATTCTCGGTAACAAACTTCACACGGATTTATTAATTTTTCTGCTGTACTTTTTCTGTGAGCAGCGAGAAACTTTCCGGGAATATAAACTGCCTGTAAGCTTTACGTTATGGTAACACAGCTTAGGCAGCATTACCAGATTACGGACATATTTTTGTGACATTGAAACGCTAACCATGCAGACTATCCAGATCCAGATTTAGTAGTATAGAAGGGCATTTCTTGCCCTATTGACCTTGCCGCGCAATGCGCAGAGGATAGTATAGTAACCGTATATTGACTCACATTTAGTAGTATAAAAGCGCATTTCGAGCCCTATTGACCCTGCGGCACAATGCGAGAGGATAGTGACAGTATATTGGCTCACATTTAGTAGTATAAAAGCGCATTTCGAGCCCTATTGACCTTGCGGTGCAATGCGCAGAGGATTGTATATTAACAGTATATTGAATGACACTTAGTAGTATAAAAGCGCATTTCGAGCCCTATTGACCTTGCGGCGCAATGCGCAGAGGATAGTATAGTAACAGTATATTGACTCACATTTAGTAGTATAAAAGCGCATTTCGAGCCCTATTAAATTTGCGGCGCAATGCGCAGAGGATAGTATAGTGACAGTATATAGACTCACAATTGGTAGTATAAAAGCGCATTTCGAGCCCTATTGACCCTGCGGCACAATGCGAGAGGATAGTGACAGTATATTGGCTCACATTTAGTAGTATAAAAGCGCATTTCGAGCCCTATTGACCTTGCGGCGCAATGCTCAGTGGATAGTATAGTGACTGTATATTGACTCACATTTAGTAGTATAAAAGCGCATTTCGAGCCCTATTGACCTTGCGGTGCAATGCGCAGAGGATTGTATATTAACAGTATATTGAATGACACTTAGTAGTATAAAAGCGCATTTCGAGCCCTATTGACCTTGCGGCGCAATGCGCAGAGGATAGTATAGTAACAGTATATTGACTCACATTTAGTAGTATAAAAGCGCATTTCGAGCCCTATTAAATTTGCGGCGCAATGCGCAGAGGATAGTATAGTGACAGTATATAGACTCACAATTGGTAGTATAAAAGCGCATTTCGAGCCCTATTGACCTTGCGGCACAATGTGCAGAGGATAATATAGTCACTGTATATTGACTCACATTTAGTAGTATAAAAGCGCATTTCGAGCCCTATTGACCTTACGGCGCAATGCGCATAGGATTTTATATTAACAGTATATTGAATCTCATTTAGTAGTATAAAAGCGCATTTCGAGCCCTATTGACCTTGCGGTGCAATGCGCAGAGGATAGTATAGTAACAGTATATGGACTCACATTTAGTAGCATAAAAGCGCATTCCGAGCCCTACTGACCTTTCGGTGCAATGCGCAGAGGATAGTATAATAACAGTATATTGACTCACATTTAGTAGTATTAAAGCGCATTTCGAGCCATATTGACCTTGAGGCAATGCACAGAGGATAGCATAGTAACAGAATGTTGACTCACATTTAGTAGTATAAAAGCACAGGGTCTCCAAATTCATTATTTATGCAACTCGTGATTGACTAGAAGCTTATTCCAGTTGACTGACCTTGACCTACTTTTTATGGGTCATTTACTGTTTATTATGATGTAACATGAAGAAATAAAGCTAGACTTTCAACTTAATGCTATGTATACATCTGGCGAAGGCCCAGAGGTGTACTGAAGATGACTGACCTTGACCTATTTTATCAAGGTCAAATTATAGTATTTGCCATATTTTTTGAAGGATTGAAGCTATGGCCTCCAAATTCATATTACTTATGTAACTGGTGATTGACTGGAAGTCCATCCAAGTTGACTGACCTTGACCTATTTTTTCAATGTCATATACTGTTTATTATGGTCTAACATAAAGAATTATATCTGGGCTTCCCAATTTAATATTATGTATACATTTGGCGAAGGTCCAGAGGTGTACTGAAGATGACTGACCTTGGCGTATTTATCAAGGTCAAATTTAATATTTGCTTTATTTTATAAAGGATGGAAACTGGGGTCTCTAAATTCATATCACTAATGCAACTGGTGATTGACTATAAGCCTATTCAAGTTGACTGACCTTGACCTATTTTTTCAAGGTCATATACTGTTTATTATGGTCTGTCATGAAGAAATATATCTAGGCTTTCCAAACTAATACTATGTATACATCTGGCAAAGGTGCAAACATGTACTGAAGATGACTGACTTTGACCTATTTTATCAAGGTCAAATTTTAGTATTTGCTGGGGTCTCCCAAATTCATATTGAGCATGCAACTGTTGATTGACTAGAAGCCTATCCCAGTTGACAGACTTTGACCTATTTTTTCAAGGTCATATACTGTTTATTACGATATAACCTGAAGAATATATCTAGGCTTTCCAAATTAGTAATATGTGTACATCTGGTGATGTTCCAAAGGTGTGCTGAAGATGACTGACCTTGACCTATTTTATCCAGGTCCGATTCTATTCAGTACAATATTTCATGAAAGATTATATCTACATTGCCCAAATTTATACCACTTATGGCTGGACCGGAAATCTATTGAAGAATATCACTGACCTTGACCTATGTTTAAAAGGTCCAATTCTATATGTTAAGTCTAAGATCTAAGAATCCATGTTCCTGTTGCAATTAAGTTGGAATTGATTTTTTGAAGATGACTGACCTTGATCTATATTTCCAAGATAAAAGTACTTGATTTGATTATAAGCTTTTTAGAATTGTATATTTAGAGCTAAGAATTCGATCATGCTCTACTAGAACCTCAGGCCTTGGTAAAACCTGAAATACAGTCAAACCTACTAGATCAGATTTTTGTTAATCTAGTTCTAAAAATACACTGAATATATTATACATTGCATGATTGCTGGGTGTAGACAATAACTGATAGCCGAGGGGTATTGAAGCCCAATGGGCTATTTTCTATATTGCAAGCGTTTATTCTCTTGAACCTTGATAGGTACAAATTACTAGGCTGCTGAGATGTATTGTGAAGGCTATGGTGTGTTGCACTGAATGCAAAATACTGTCGATTAGCTGAACGGTTTAGCGGCTATGGTTGGCGCTGGTGGACAAAATTTCACAAATAGCCCTCGGACTAATTCCTCGGGCTAAATCGATTTAATCCTAGGGCCAAATCGACCAATTGTAATACATTTCCTACACCCCGGATTACATTCATTTAGTTCTCGGACTAAACAATTTAACCATCGGGTTGATTACATCCAATCCCCGGACTCATGATTTAACCCTCGGAAGGGAATGACTTAACCCGCGGACTAGATGATTTAGCCCTCGGACTAAATGCATTTAACCCTAGGTCTAATTCGATTTACTTAGGGCTAAATTGACCAATTGTGATACATTTCCTAAACCTCGGGTTATATATATTTAGCTCTCGGACTGAACGATTTAGCCGTCGGGCTTGAATATTTGACCCTCGGAGTGATTGAATCAGTCCTTGGACTGAATGATTTAACC